>JAFBJT010039176.1:0-62340 GCA_016785325.1 Chascanopsetta lugubris | reverse complement strand
GGCTGGCGGAGAATAGCAGAGGCCAAACTCTCCCCCTGCCAGCGCCCCCCCCCCCCCCCCCCCCCCCCCCCCCCCCCCCCCCCCCGCCAACCCGAGTCCGAGGGAGCCGGACACGGAGGTAACTAGCGCCGCAAAGTTACGTGAGCTGCGGGGAGCCCATTATTTCTTAATATGATTTTTTTTAAATGTGAAAATTAGAAGCAGACTGGATGTGTAGCTAATTCCTAATGTGTCATTCTGTGCGAGGGGGTGAGGAGGGTGAGTGAGGGGGGGGTGAGGGTGGGTGAGGGCGAGTTCATGGGTTTAACCAGGCAGGTCCTCGCGCGGCACATCTTCAATGTTCCACAGCTAATACCTGTAACTCAGTGGCTGATATTGGACATTAATGAGTACGGAGAAGGGCGAGCGAGCGAGCGAGCGCGAGCGTGCGAGAGAGAGAGAGAGAGAGAGAGAGAGAGCGAGCGGGCGAGCGAGCGAGCATGGCGTGCTGGCCTAATGAGCTCATAGCGGGGCCGCGCCGCTGTCACTCTCCTGCTCGCCGCTGTGACCCGGACAATGCCCCGCCACATTGTGGGGGCCAGGTATTGTGCACGCTAACCGGGGTCGGCCGCGGCGGAGCGCCACGGAGACCCGGCGCCCGCTGTAACTTAAACCGGGGTGGTGGGGTGGAAAGAGGTGGGGGGGAGGGGTGGGGGGTGGGGGGGCAGACGTCAGTCGGAGCATTGTTGGCCCCGACAGCAGCTCGTGACGAGGCCATTGTGCAGAGAGGGAACATGATGGAGCCGTGTGTGCGCGGGCTGCCGGGGTTCAGCGCGCAGGATGGAGGTTCGTGTCGGGGGGAGAGGAGCGACGGGCCTCAGGGCCGTGGTTTAGGGTCAGGGTTGTTGTTTGTATTTTTTTTATTTTTTTGAGAGTGAGAGATAAAGGATCGAGTGTGAGGAGGTTTTATATGAGCAACTCCAAATGTTCTTCGGTACGGAAACACAACAAATTACAACAGGAAATTGACAGGAAGAGACAGGAAATGACATCATGATCCAAATACCAAATGTCCATCTTTAAGAAAATATTGTGCATAACTGACATTAATGATGTGCAAAACTGTTGGCAACTATTCCTAAGATGTTGTTTTAAAACCGTTTTTTCAAATGTATAGTTTTATATTTTACAGTTGACCATGAGGATTATTACAGACAATAGGAAAAGCAACGTGTCTGTATGTGTTTTCTGCATTGTTTACAATATGGAATCAAATGTTTCACACGACTGGCAAAGACTAACAGACATAACCATTTGCAAAGTTTACATCAACATCACTGTATTTTGTGTCTAGGTAAATGAATCATAAAAGATCAAATTGATTCCTCAATAAATAAAGAACCGAGGCGCTAATTAAAGTATAGTAAGTGGTTGTAAAGTCTAAATTAAATTCAGATTTCATTTTCCTGCATTGTTTATTCCATAAAAAGATCAAAGTTGTGCTATGCTTACTTAATATTCACGAGCAGGTTTAGTCTTGTTGTTATTCTTTTCCATTCTTATCATATTTTCTTTATTTCCGTTTCTCTTATTTCCTAAAGCACACGCTCTCCCTTGTTTTTGGCAAACATGTCAGCGACAGGAGTAAATACCATCTGTGCCGGGGACTATTTTCCTTTGTGGATTAATACACATTTGTTGTTCCGGTGGATGTTTGGCCTGAGACGACTGTGTCTGTCCGTCACGCCGAAGTGACGTATACAGTGTCAGTTTGGGCGGCGGCAGCAGCAGCAGCAGCAGCAGCAGCAGCAGCAGCAGCAGCAGCTAATTTTATGTTGTTTTTTTTATCATGTCTGGACAAAAGTGGAACGGCAGGTTGAAGCTCTGTGAGTCCTTCTCAGGCACTGACTGTGAGAAAAACATTGATCCGAGCGGCTGAGACCCAAGACAGATTAAAAAAAAAAAAGCCGACAATGTGAAGCTGTGGCTGTCAAAGCAGAGGATAACACAGAGGATGTGAAAATCGATTAAAGGCAGCACTCGAGAATTTTCCACTTTTTGGGAGGGGGCGGGCGTTGCTGGGAAATCAACACTGCTCCTGTGGAAAAACTGTGATTTTACAGTAATCGCATGCTTTTTAGAGCTCATGAAGTTTACGTCCACACTTTATGCTCCAATATGCAAAGCAGGAAATGCATCACTTCTTCAGGTGAGGCTCACGACTGCATTAGAGTTTTACATGTGCTGACTCATTAAAGGATGTCATACATGGGTGGAGGGTTGGATGAATGGATGGATGGAGGATGAATGATGCATGGCTGGATGGCTGGATGGATGGGGGTTTCGCTGGATGGATGTGGGAGGGCTGGAGGGAGGGGGGGGGGGGTGGAAAGTTGTTATTTAATCCCAGGATGGGGGGAGGGAGGGATGGGGGTGGGGTGGGGGGGGGGGGGGGGGGGGGGGGGGGGGGGGGGGGGGGGGGGGGGGGGGGGTTCATATGAAGTTTTCTTCCAGCTGTCGTAATATATGGCTTTTTAAAAATTATACATTTAACAGCTCGACGGCCCCAGGTCCTGCTCCTTAATGGGCTCCAGAGCGGAGCTTTGATTGGGTCCTGCTGAGACTCGCCTCCGACAAGGACCTGAAAGGCTCCGTGGAGCCCGGCACCCAGAAAGCAGGGCCATGAATAGAAAGGTATTGAAGCAGGTATTGAGGTCCTAAAGAGGCGTGTGTGAGTGTGTGTGCGCGCGTGCGAGTGTGTGTGTGTGTGTGTGTGTGTGTGTGTGTGTGTGTGTGTGTGTGTGCTCTTTTCAGTCTTAAGAGCTCTTATCCTGGAGCAGTAAAACATAGAGCGCAGCACTCGCCGACCCTGCCGGTCATTTCATCTACTTCCAAATGTCACAGTGTTACGGACCTTTGTTGAGATCAGCAAGCAGGGCACTGGTGTGTGTGTGTGTGTGTGTGTGTGTGTGTGTGTGTGTTGTGTGTGTGTGTGTGTGTGCGCGTGCGTGTGTGCCCTACACATGATTGACCACTGTAGAAGAGCATTAAAAATGGCCCAGGGATGATGGCTGCCTTTAGACAGGAAGTCACACATCTTCATCATCTTCATCATCATCATCAAACATTTGAAACTTTCCCCAAACTCCGCCTCCTCCTCTGAACAGCTCACAGGAAACAAACAGTAGTGTTGTCTCCTGTCCTGCAGGACAGTGATGGAGACGTGTGTGTGGAGACTCGGGGAGGAGAGAGAGAGGAGGGGGGAGAGAGAGAGAGAGAGACAGAGAGAGAGGGAGGAGAGAGGGGAGAGAGACAGAGAGACAGAAGGGGGAGGAGAGGGAGGAGAGAGAGAGAGAGAGAGGAGAGGGAGAGAGAGAGAAGAGAGGGAGAGAGAGAGAGAGAGAGAGAGAGAGAGAGAGAGAGAGAGAGAGAGAGAGAGAGAGAGAGAGAGAGAGAGAGAGAGAGAGAGAGGAGGTCAGTGAGGCCGAAGCCGTCAGATTAACAGGAAATGGGACGGAGCAGAGACGCTGTAGGTGGCCTTCAGCTAAACAAGCCATTATCATTCATTTACAGGATATTTGTCATTCAAAACACAACCTGCACACACACACACACACACACACACACACACACACACACACACACACACACACACACACACTGATGTGGGGCCTCAATCACATACAATGGCTCAACATGAAAACAGTCTTCCATCTCTTCCCCGCCTGTTTCCTTCTTTCCTTCCTTCCCTCCATTTCCTTTCCTTTCCTTTCTTTCCTATCCTTTCCTCTCTCCTCTCTCTCTCTCTCTCTCTCTCTCTCCTTTATCCTCGACAGATACATTTTTATTGGCAGAGCTTTTCTGAACCAATTCAGAGATTAAACTTTGTCCTTTCTTTATTCACCTGTTATTAAAACAGCTGCTCAGCTCTCTCTCTCTCTCTCTCTCCCCCTCTCCCCCTCTCCCCCTCTCCCTCTCTCTCCCCCCGCACGACCACTAATTGTCACAGTGCGATGCAACGGGCTGCAAACACATGGTCCGGCTGGTCATCATTGCTCATGAGATCATTATGGGATGTATCTGATGCACGGATTATTAACCCTTCCCGTGTGGCTGTGGGTGTTTAATGGTATCGAACTCTCTCCTCCATCCCCAGACGTAGAGCCGGCGATTCCACATCAGGGATCCCGGCGTCATAACGGAGAAGGCGCTCAGGTATGAAGTCACTGCTGGTCTGACTGACGGGCGCCTCCTCTTCCTCCTCCTCCTCCTCCTCTTCCTCTCCGTGTGACACGCTGTGGAAGACTAGTGATTTTGTTGTTGTAAAGTCATGTTCTTGACAACAAGTCACAGTCTACCTCACTGAGTCACACCCGGCCCACGCCTCCTTCCTTCCCTCCCTCCCTCCCTCCTTCCTTCCTTCCTTCCTTCCTTCCTTCCTTCCTTTCTTCCTTCCTTCCTCCCCCATTACCCCCTTTATTCTGTTTTACCCAGCGTCCCGATCTGCCGCTGCAGTGATGTGCAATTATAATCAGCTCCTCTGCAGCCTGACGTGCTCACAGGCAAACTCCAACTGAGGCCGCATCTGTACATTCAACATGCTAATAATGGAAATCATCACTTTGGTGACACAGAGTAGCTGTTTCATTCTTTCCTTTCCTTTCCTTTCCTTTCCTTTCTCCTTCCTCCTTTAAGACAAAACCAAAGCAACTGAAATGATAAACTTTATTTATGGAGCACTATTTGACATAAAGTCATAGCAATCTATTTCCTTTCCTTTCCTCCGCTTTCCTTCCCTTTCCTTTTCTCCCCTTTCCTCCCCTCTCCTTTCCTCCACTTTCCTTCCATTCCCACCCCTTCCCTTTCCTTTCCTTTCCTTTCCTTTCCCTTCCTTTCTTTTCTTTTCTTTTCTTTTCCTTCCCTTCCCTTCCCTCCCGTTTCCTTTCCTCCCCTTTCCTCCCCTCTCCTTTCCTTTTTCCTTCCTCCTCAAAGACAAAACCAAAACAATTAAAAATGATTGACTTTATTTATGGAGCACCACTTGACGTGAAGTCATGTTCCCTTGTCCTTTCCTTCCCTTTTCGCTGCCCCCTCTCTCTCTCTCCCGTCCTTTCTCTCCTCCTGATCACCTTCATGGTTCATTCTATATTTCCCCCCCTTCCTGTCCTCTTCACCCCGCTCATTTCCTTGTTTCCTTCACCTGTTCCCTTGTCACCATAAAAGGGCAAATCCCACAATAGATATGATTAAAGGTTGCATGGGAAAAGGTTGTATTTTATATTTTATAATGTTCACACCTGCCCATCAGTGAAGGTAAGTGACCTCACCGTCTTAGGGTCCGTGTACAAATACCGACTTTTACAAGATCCCACTGTTTATGCATTTGTTTGTGCACATGGAGATTCTTTGAAAAAACAACAAAAAAACAACAGAACATCTCAATAAAATCAAACCCTGACGACCGTGCCGTCTCGCCCGTGACTTGTACACTGTATGTCTGCACATGCTCATATACCTGAAATAAAGATGAGAGCCTGTTGCCTGTTGGTGTGAGCTGATTAATGCTCTGCGCTCGGTATGTTCCAACCCATTGTACATCTCAGCCAGACTCCAACTGTGGCAATCAATTCAATCAGCAGCGCTTATGAACCCATTACAATCTGGCTGAGAGCAGGCGAAGGCTGCATCCTTCAACTGGCCTCAGAGTAATTACTGTTTATCCAGGCCCCCCCCCCCAAAAAAAAACAAGACAGGATGGATGGATGGATGGATGGATGGATGGATGGATGGATGGACGGACTAATAGAACATGTCCCGAATGACTCGCATGTGGCAATGAATATGCATCACGTCGACAGGGCAGGAAGAGTGGGTGTAGCGTTATTTACACCCCCAGCCCGCTTGCTCGCCCCCCCCCCCCCCCCCACCCCACCCCACCTCCCTCTCCCTGGGAACGCGGTAGCCGGTTGCCATGGTGACTCGCGCGCGCGCCATGGCAACCACGCAACCGACGCTCCATCCCCAATTCTGAAGGCCAGAGGTCTGGCGGCGATGCGAGGACGTCGATGGGGGCCTCCAGGGGGCGGAGCGCAGCATGTTTTTTTTAAGATTCATTGGCTGCAGACGTGATGGGGGGCGGGGGGAGGGAGGGGGAGGGGCGGAGCCTCTCTCACCTCGTGTATAATTACAGGCTCGGTTCTCCATCTGCGCCGCAGAGGCCGAGTGTTCCGAGCGTGTGTGTGAACCACTAACCTGTGGACCAGCACGTACACCCACGATGCTCTGGGGCCTCGCATCCGCTCGCAACATCCTCGGCTCCACTTTGCACCTTTTTAAAGGTGCAGTGTGAAGGATTTTGGTCATTTTTGGCACTTCTAAAAAAAAAAAAAGAAATAAAATGTTAGAAAACAATTACATACTGCTTTATCACCTAAATGTTTTATTTTTTTCTCCATTACACATAAATGAGTACATAAATGCATGTTTTCATTTTTTTTTTACTGTGGAGTGGACATATTAAACATCATTTGAGTTTTTATGACAACTGAAGTCCACCACAGGTTCTCCTGCATGTTCAGAAGGGTGAAGGACATCACCTCCAGATGTCACCAAATCGTACACACTGCACCTTTAAAGTCTCGTCCGTCCTGTGCAGCCTGCGTCACGGATCTCTCGTTCTCTTTTATTCAGAGTTGTGCTCGTTGCGTCGCGTCCACCTCAAATAGTTGCGGTGCGCCCCCGTGAAATGAGCTCTTGTTTACACGCGTCTCCATTCGAGTCCATTCAGTTTTGGCTTCGCGGCGAAGACGAGCTCATGCACGCCTCTTCACCCGGCCTTGACCTCGAGCCCGCCTGAGGTCCACATCACAAAAACGCCAATACACGGCTGAATTTAATCTTTCACTGCCACTGAAACATCCGGTGTATCTGTTTTTCTTTTCGCAGCATTTTCATCATCAGTGGAACGAACCCGAGATCCCCCACGTATTACTGTGAATGTATTCATAACGAAGTATGAAATATAAATGATAGGACATACTACGTGGAGAATACAGAGACGCTGTTATTATTCCGTTTGCTACGATTTGTGTCTGTGCCTTGTTACCATCTGTATTCTGAGGGCTGCACGTTGGCCGGAGCCTGACCTACATCATTGTAGCTTAAATGAAATATAAATCTCCCGCACAACAGAAACCGAAGTTCGTCAGTTGAACTCTTGCGAGTTGTGACGACATGAAAAACACAAGGATAAGAAACAAACCAGCAATCTGAAACGAGGCTGGGGGCTCTTTGCCCCCACACTCGCTTAAAAGATGTAGCCTTCGTTGACACTCTTTTATCCCGTAATAGCATGTTGTGTAAACTTAGCATTTATGTAGAGTAGATGATCATATTACATTGTTGTTTGGCTTTTTTTCCTGAGAGGATATTAAATGGCAAAAAGGTTCAATTGCAGAAGATGCACTCGGAAAAAAAAAAAAAATCTGCCCAAAACTGGACTTTATTTCAGTCACATGTAAAATTGTTCTTCATCTTCCATGTAACGTCATCATATAAGTTCAATACCAAAGAGTCACATCAAAATCAAAGTTTTCTGTCGTGTTGAATTAATGGGAATGACTCAAATAGTTCAATATGATTTGATTGAAAAGAAGGAAATGTTCAATGAAACGTAGACATCTTACGCAGGAGGTTTTATTCATTTAAGTTACATTTTAATCTAATGACATCTAAACAATTTCATTCATTCACACACATCCAGCATCAGAGAAAGCACTTATCTTAATGTGACCCTTTGCACTGCACTTACGCAATAACATTACACGGAGATGTTCCGTGTCTTTCAGGTGCATTAAGAAGCCAGATTATTCTCTCGAGTGTGTATTCATCTTTTATCCAAGAGCAATGATGATACATTTGAAGAGATGTGTTTATTGTAACACTACGAGGAGAAGATAAGTCACAGAAAGGAACAATATGTCCAGTTAATATGGAAGTAGAAGTCATAGAATGTGACAACTCAGTGGCTGTGATGTCTCACTTGTGATGAGGAAGCCTCACGATGCCCCCTGCTGTACAAACACTGACAACATCGTGTCGCGTGCTATTGAACCAAGTGTGTTTGTGGACACGTTCAAAACATTTAAGAATCTGTTGTTATTGTTGCAATTTGACAGACGTTTTGACTCAGTATTAGACTTTGATATCTATTAAACAACTATTTACTGTTACAGTGCATATTTACATGAAAGCGTATTTTATATATATATAAAATACGCTTTTATACATGTATGTGTATATATATATATATATATATATATATACATACATACATATACACACATGTTTCAACAGATTTGGTTCCCCAAGTGTGTATTTGAAATCATGTATATGATATTTACATATGTGGCACGTAAAAGAAATGCATCAGGGCCTGTGTGTGACATGGTAAGTGTATGGTTGCTGCATCATTTCACATGAGTCTGTCACCTCTGCTCCACCTTCAAATATGAATAAATAAAGACAGGAGATGAATCATATGCTCATGGGTGTATTTTAATAAAAATAAGTCTGTCAAAATTAAACAGAATACAATATTTCTTCTTTAACATGTTTCCAGTACATAGGTATTTTTTCATTTATCATTTTTCCTTTTTTTTTAATATCATTTTAAAGGTTTTAAAAGTCATGCTAAGTAGAGGGTAACTCATCTCACAATTTTTTTTTGTTCTTTTTCTTTTCTAAAACTCAAAAGTCAAAATATGAAATTAAAATTATGATAGAAGTCAACTGTGCACAGCTCGTCTGCAGCGTCTAAATCCTTTTTCCTGGGGTTGGGGGGGGTGGGGGTTAGGGTTAGGGCCTCTCGAGAAGAAGAAGAAGTCCATGTGGCTTCAAGGGGGGTGGGGGGGGAGGCCCATTTCCTAAACTGCTCACATCCCTCCTTTTCCTTGAACACAATCACTGATCCCATCAGTGGCCTATGGTCTATGCAGGGGGAGGAGCAAGGGAGCGTGGTAACAGTGCTGAGACTCAGCCCAGGCTCAAACACAGAGGACAAGCTGGGAGACTCGTTCCCTACAGGTATGAGGTTGTAGTTCCATGTACAGGTGTGTGTGTGTGTGTGTGTGTGTGTGTGTGCGTGTGTGTGTGTGTGCGTGTGTGTGTGTGTGTATGTGTGTGTAACAGAAATCCTTTACAGCCGTAGAAGCAGATGTCAAGTACTGTATCTATACTTGTTAGAATAATTCCTATTGTTGCAGACGGTGTGTATAAAAAACAAAACAAACAAAAAAACGCTTCGACCACATCACCTGTAGTTTAAGCTCACTGCAAGCGTCCTGTACTTCCATATATCTATATACCACTGACTTTTTCAATCTCTCGTAAATGTAAAATATACACCTCGGTTTAGGGCCATGAGCCTTTTCTCGGGTCACATCAAAAGTGTCATTAGTCAGACAACATTCAGTCATTGTTATTTGGTAGAAATCAAGGTGTAAAGATCAGAGGGACTGGGGGACGTTTTCAATTTGAATCATCGATCGCACCCCAATAAAGATGTTCTGTGACGAGGTGAGCAGTCGAGTCAGGGTTGTAATTTCACAGTGAACCACTTCATGACCCAATTACAAATAAAGGATTCAAAAAAATATGAAATCACGGGGCTTTTGCATTTATTCCTATTTTCCCTCGTTGTGAAATAAGGAAAACCTTCATCGCGAGAGCTGAGGTCACCAGCACAAGATGGCAGCCCCCGTATCTGGGATGAATCGACTTCACTTAGCGTGCAGCGCACGTGCTCTCCATCTTTAATTCGTCTTCAGAACAATGCCAGGTGAATAAATCCAAGGTCATAAACTGACGAGGCTACTCAACAAGCCACCGTATGAGCAGCATGGGTAAAAGATATATCTGTACACACATGTTTATATGACTCAGAACGATGAAGTAGCTAGGAAGTGAGCTGCTAGCCAAGTGGCTAATGTCGAAAGAACGGGGCGTTAATGGGTCGGGGGGGGGGTTGAGTTGACACAATTTGAGGTTCGATGGGGGTTCACAGGAAACACTGTGGCCGTTACAACAGATCTGACTCTACGACTCAAACAGGGAGTGACGACTTCTCTAGAAATCTCATGGTGGCCAGCAGCAAATCTCAACAACAACGATCCCATCGATGGGTGGAGAACATTCTGGCAGCCTCGTTGCTACAAACGGTAAATAAATTAGACTGGACCGGGTCCTTTGATGCAGCCCAACAGGAAAGAGTCAGGTTTCGGGGCCGAATGGAGTCTTTTCTTTGTATGAACAAATTAAAAAAAATAAAAATACACCTTCAAAGAAAACTGGTTTACACGACCTTTGATCACACTGTTGGACACAACATGTTTGGAGGAGGAACCCTCGCCTCTTTCCCACCATTGTATACGATCGAGACAACATTCAAGGCAACCTTGCATGGAAATACAAACACTAACTTGTGTTGATCGCCCCCTGGTGGCTGGCTGCTGCATAGGTCAATTCTAATATGGCTGCTGTTTGTCTCTTTCCCATTGCCAATGATGTTGACGCTTTGTGTTTAGTTTCCTTGTAAGTTTGACTTGACTTACTTGAGGTAGGAATAATGGAAAGACAGACGGCTGCAATTGGTGGAGCATGACGTACGAACTACGGCCAAACTGATGTCATTGTTGCAAGACGGCAGCCGCCGTGATTTGGGATTTATTTTTTGAATTGCAGGAGGATGAGGAGCCACATCGTCCGTCTATATAAACATATAGACGACAAAACAGAAAAAGAAAAAGAAAAAAAGACCGGCCTGGCAAAGTAGCTTGGACTTCTTACTAAGATATAATGGTGGTGGCACTTCCTCCAAACAACCTGATGGTGAATGACATGGGGGGGAAAAAAAGACCACCGGAGCAACTTGACTTTCACCCGTACACAATATGCTTGTTAGTCGCTCTTTGATTCTGATTTTCTGTCGCTGGCACAGGTGACCGTGACAATAGCGTTGGGGCTCCGATCCGGGAGCAGGGATTGTGGGCGGAGGCGGCGCAAAGCCCCACCAACCGCTGCTCCATCTCCGATTGTTCGATGCTGCGGTGGCTCCAGCGAAATTAAGGCCTCCACACCTCTTATTTTCCAATTTAGTCCTTTGTCATTGGCCTTTCGCCATGGTTACTGGCAACAACAAAGCCCTTTCAATTTTGTTTCATACACGGGTGAGGTTTTTCAGCGTGCGTCGACTAACCTGCTCGCTCACCGCATTTCAATCTTAATAACAGGCTGCGGCGGCAAAACACAGCCAGGGATTTTTATTTATTTTTTTCCTCACTTTTCAAAAAAAAGAAACAAATAATGAGGGACTCACTTTTTGCCTGACACCAGTCCATTTTCTCTCAGTGCAAGTGTTTGTCACTATGCAGCATCAGCCTTGACCACCTCCATACAATCAGAGGTGTTTTTCATGGCGAGGACTAGTTTGCTCGGCGTAGTTTCAAAGAAACGAATGCACTTCCAGGTGGATATTTCAGGGAGAATAAAAAGGCAGTTACCGAGGAGTCTCTGGGTCTTCTGTCACATTAAAGATGGAATATTACACGTCAGGGTTTGTTACGCCGTGCTAACTAACTGTGGGTGTCGTGGTCTGTGATATGGTGAGCGACATGTCGAGTAGAATACTGATCGTAGGGAATAAAATCAACCCGTTAAAAACACATGAGAAAAATAAGGGGTTTTACAATTTAGTCTTTGTCCAGGATGAGCACAACAAACTGACAAGAAAAGAACTAAAAAAAAAAAAACTAAAAAAAAAAAGAAAAAAGAAAGGCTAGATAAACAGAATAATTATCTTTAAATAGTGTCACACATTTCTTTGTTTGATAATACTAAATTAAAAGGAAGCTTTCTTCTTTCTCTCTCTCTGTTCTCCCCTCTGCTTCTCGGTCTGTGCCGCTGACTCGGTCCGATGGACAGCCAAACACACCACTCGCGCATGCTCTTTCCTCCGTCACCATGACAACTACCTGATGGACATGCCTTCTCTCAGTGCTACTTAACATTAACCTGTGGGGGAGACGGGTGAGCAAGACAATGAATGAATGCAGGGAGCAGCGTTGAAAAACAGCCTGTAGTTGCATTTGTGGCATAACTTGAGCATCTCGACAAACAATGATGAGCTCGCTTTGACAATCAAAAGTCCACGTCTCACTCACCTGGACTGGGGCTAGTGCAAAAAGTTGTCTACTCTGGCAAAAGAGCAGGAACCAGACCGAACTCGAGCCATGAGCTGAACACACTCCGTGGCCTGACCCAGCGCTAACATCAGCGGAGGCTGCTTTGGCAGGTTTTGGGACTCTGGAGCAGAAGAGACAGAAGCAGGAGAGTCATCTGGGTGCTCCGGTGTGTACGCGGGGGGGGTCTGAGGACACGTGTGCGAGTGCATCACAGTGCGCCTCCGTGCTGTTTACCCAGTATGGCGCTGTTGAGTGCGGAGCAAAGCGATTCTCTCATCGTGGGATCTAACTGCTGGCCGACGGGGCAGTTCCACGGGTCGGAGTACGCGAGGAGACTGAAGGCGTCCTGCGCGAGCAGAGATTAGCATGAGTACAACACTTACAGTGCGCATACAGTACATTCCCAGCATGCTTTGAGAGGAGCCTATGGTCGATGCGTCAACCGGCCCTGAAACGGCATTGATCACAAATGTATTCATAAATAAAAATGACGTAATTGAGTACAACCTCAACACCATTGAGCCATCTGTAATGTTCACCCAGAAGTTTTGTGGTGGTGTGTTAACCTTCAGAGAAGCGGCTTTATGTGTGTGTTTTTCTCATTTTCTTATTGTTTTTGCCAAGTCCAGGACCTTTCTAGGTAAGGTGAGTATTAGCATTTCTGCAACAAATGCAAAGTTCTTGCGATAGCTTGCAATTTAGGTCAACATCAAGTGCTCCTGTTGTTGTTGGGCAGGGGAGGTGTAACAAATCTTGCACACTAAACCTTTAAATGGAACCAGAATGTTGGTGGTGGGATGTATTAATAGGTGCCAGTTGAATGAACGAAGCAACAGGTCTGTAGAGCACATCAGGCCTGTGCCTCTCACGATTGGAGTGTTTCTGCCCCCTAGTGGTAGAACAATTGAACAGAATTGTGTCTTTTTGACCTCTCGATGCAATTTACAGATACAAGTCACATTCACCCATTCAAAGATATTCATGCAGTCATACAGTACTTCTACGTGCAACATTGGTTCTAATCACACAGGAGTTCAAAACCACAGACCTTGTTGGTGGAGAGCCTGTATGTATATTATGTCGTATTGAAGCTATTTCAATCATATAATTGGTTTAGATACAGTATGCAAGATTTTTCAGTTGGAATTGGGAACACTACTGCAGGAAGGTGAGATTTGCCGTAGATCCGTCCCACTTCCTATACGATAGCCAGGACTCCATCTTATCTCATCATTGCATAACTCAAACACTGCTCCACTTTCTGTAGTGTGAAGAGAAAACAGCCACCAGGCTTTTTGAATGGTGCCAACAGACGGAAATCTCTCGGGCTCAGCCCTGGCATCACACAAATCTGTTGTTGCACAGCTGTTTGCCGAGGTCAAGTCTGTGTGCACAGTGCAGAGACAGAAATCTGTACCTGTAACATCTTTTTGTGTGTGGCGTTTTTGCCGTACTCGCGGCACAGCTGTTCATTGAGCGCCTGCAGTTCCCGCCCAAACTGGATCATCCTCTCTGTAGCTGCCTGGTTACCTCCGCAGAGCACTTTGCCATTACTGCAACCCTCGTCTGAAACAGGAAGGGGAGAAAAAAATAGAAGACATTTGGAAATAACAAACAGAGAAATGAAGGATTCGGGAAAGAAATTCTGTGTGGTCGTCTGTGGATGTGTGTGGGGAGTGTCCACGTGTGCGTGTGCGTACCTGTGACCCCGTTGCCGATGCTGTTGTCGTCCGGCTGAAGGATCTCTTCATGTTTGTATGTGCCATTCATGATACGTGCTGAGGAGCCTTCAACAACTCCATTAGTGTAGTGCTCTGCTTCGATTTCCATCTCACTGTCACTTCACAAAGACACACACAGACACACACACATAAATGGTTTCATCTTTGTGTAAGAAAGATGTAACTCAGCCCACAGATGTCCAACGAACCAGTCCAGAGATGCTTCCACTGTTCAGACAACATACTCGTACTTCAAGAGACCAGATTTACTCATTTTTGGGGTCATATGTGTGAATTATTGTCACTCCTCAAACACGTCGATGGTCTCAGATGTTTAGAGTACGCTATTGATTCTTCATACTGTTTATACTGACACTGAAACTCTCCTGTGGAGCACTTGCCCCTTCTAAACAGAAAAACACAAACTTTAATAATCAGGTCTTCGGAGAGGCGCAGTTCAAATCGATTGCCTGTTGTCGGCTAGTGATACCGATGTAAGCTTCAACTGGGTGCAGAAGGAAAATCAAATACAATTCAACACAAAATACCCATTAAAACGTCTCATCTGTCTGTGTTTCTCTGCTTCAGGTAAACAGGGTTCTCACCTGGTTTCCTGGTTGCTGTTGGCGCTGTGTGGCTTGGTGGAGTCAGAGGAGTTGGACTCGGAGTAGTTGACTGAGGAAGGGGAGGAGGAGGTGGAAGAGGAGGCGGAGGAGGACGCACTGGGATATTTGACACTGCTGCTTCCAGTGCCTCCATGGCTCTTTGACTTACTGGGGGGAGTCACCCCGTTACTGCAGGTGGGGCTGTCCGCTCCTGAGCGGAGACAAAACGAAGACGCAATTCTTGTCCGTCTCTTTTAAAAAAAATTTTTTTAGGGCATTTTATCACCATATTAGGGTTTATTATTCGCATTGTTTACCTCCAGTGTGCAGGTGTGTGTTGCTGGCTCCATGGCGGGGGCTGATGCTCGGTGAGTCAGGGTAACTGTCCTGGGACTTGGGGGAGCGAATGTTCAAGCAGCGAACCTCACTGTCTGTACCGTTCACCATTTCCACAAACTGACGACACCTAAGGAGCACGACGGACACGTGTTACTGGTCATGTTTCTTTGCCAGTTGTTGGACATTTCCTGTCGATATCGTAAACACATTCGGTCAAATCCTCCAAAGTCGCGGACTTACTTCAACATGAATAGTAAGTTGGGGTTGTGCTCTAACAGGCCGGGATAAAGTTGCTGAGTCGCTTCTATGGCTTCACCCACCCGTCCTGCCAGCACCAGCTTTTGTATTCCTGTTAGTCAAAACACACAGGGGGCAATTTCTGAATGTTTTCTCAAGAATTATTTCATGGCTCACATATGACAGAGGTCTGTGCGCAAGTCATAACATTAGTCATAACACGACTTCAGTTTATTTCACTTACAAATGTTTGCAAAAACAGAACTTTGATCTGAGCCGTTCAGTGACTCGCTCGGTTAGAAGTTAGTTTATAATGTGTCACCAGACAAGTGAAGATGCGATCTCAACTCTGGTCCCTCGGTTCGTTTCACTCACTTTGTCTGTTCTTTATAGATGTCTGGTCCTCTTGAATCATGGTCTCAGTGGCTCTGGCAAAGGCTGTTGCGGTGGCACAGTACCCATGGTGCACTAGGTAGCTGGACACCATACTGTGGAAAAACATGATGTCAAATTAATTTAAGTATAGTGCAAAGTCTGTCAATTACATTTGGCCATTTTGAGCTGATTGAACCATTCCTGGTTTGTTTCACTCAGTAAAATGATATTGTCTCTGATTTGAATGGAGACTAGGGATGTTTGATTCCTCTTCCATTTGTGGAAAAAGAAATATTTACAGCTTAATGTGACACACTGGGCCTTTACTAGAAAGAGTGGACTTGAAATGTGTGACTTGGCAAGGATATCTACCGTGACTGCATGATCTATTGGCGGCGTCTTTAAAATGCATTCAACAAAATGGTACAGTTGTAGTTCCACTACAATACAAGTTGCATGAAGCAGTACTGCCATTTGAGTTATTTCTGAGGATTTTTGGTCGTCGTCATCTGGTCATATATGTACATGCTACAATGAACTATTGTATGTCTCCGTCTCTTGCACAGTGGATTTTAAGTTATATTATCACATCGCACTTTCCCATGGGAACCTGCAGCATCCATGTAATACTAGTGCAATGTTATTGCAAGATTTGAACACCAACATCAATCTTCCCAACATAGATAATGCTTGACAGAGACGCCATTTTCCCACAATTGAGATAAGCGATCCCGTTTCATAATCACTCAACACAATATATAGGAATGTACTGTAACGTGGGTGTGCGTGTCTGTGTCTGTGTGCAACCAGGTCTTACTTCTGCAGGACAGCCTGCCACTCTCCCAGCCTCTCTCCGATGGGGAAGCGAGCGATCATGCCGTGTATCTTGGCCCTCCATTCACTCATGTAGTCCTCGATGTCAAACACAAACGGCTGCTGGCCAAAGTTAGCATCGACGATCTCACCCGGCGTCTGAAGGCCCACGGTGGGATACAGGTTGGGCTGATGGACATTCGACAGAAAACAGCAATTCAATAAAGTAATGTATTCTGCTACGGAACACAGACACTGCAATCGTTTATGGATACTTACAGGGAGGTCTGTGAAGGCTACACCTAAATGATGTAAAAGGAAAAAGAGCATCCGTTAGTGGTTGTCATATGATTTTGCATTTTGTAAATGCACCAACTTCTGGAAATACATTCAAAACTGACCAACCTAAACTGATGCCATTTTTGGTGTAAAAACAAGTGTTGTTGATGAGGTTAACACAGCAGCCAATCACGTCCCCCGTGGTGAATGTGGGGCCGTATGGTTGGCCAGTCCCAGAGCAGCAGAAGGAGTGGCCGTCATCTCCATGGTAACCGTACGAGTGCTTGTCCCATCCTAAAATAGCGCAGGGATTAGGATTAATGTTTTATTTCATACTTGACCTCTTATGAAAAATGTGTCATTAGTCAAACGCCGGAGGCCGAACAACAGTGGAGAGTGTTGATGAATATGCATGTTGTTCCACCGCAGTCGGATGCTGCACAAGTCAAGTGGGAGCAGCTTGGGTTATGAACAGTTTCTGATTTCACCAGAGTGTCTGAGGTGAAGTGACCTGCTCGAGGTCACTCGGAACCGCAGCGGCCGCCGAGAGACGCGAGACGGAGGCGGTTACTCATCGACTCCGGCTGCTCAGATTTTCCCATAACGACGACCACTGCCTTGGAAGCGATGTCATGAAAATTGACACATACACTCTCTTTTTGCTGCTTGGTATGTGGTGCGGTGCCACAGATGACCAGCAGGGGGACCTTGTCTGTCTATGAGAAGAAACTGGTGAGTCATTGCCACCGGTGAAAGCAGCGAGCACAGGAGGGCAAACCAGGACAGAACAGAGAGAAAGACGTCATGATTTACTTCCTGAACTACATCATTTTTGTTCCAGCTGGTGCCGACACACATTCATGTGCAACTGTGACCTATCTGTGTAATCAGACAAACTATAATTACTTATTGTAACGGTACAAAGGAAACAATCATTCACAAGAATGTGCCTTGGATTTGGCTGGGTTTTTATTTTTCTTACAATACATTAACCATCTAGTTTTCCAAATGTAGATGAAGAAAACACTTCCAACACTACGTTCAGCAGTAACAACGGAATTAGTTTGGTTTAGTTCCAACAAAGTTCTTGGAAGGTTATAAATAAATCAAATACTGACCTATGAGTACACATACGCATGTGGGATTTCACTGCATTCAATGTTGGGTTGCAAAAATGACGACTCTTATCAATAGAATTGATTATCAAAATACTGTCGGATACTTTGCTCATCAATTATTGGGTTTGTTTAAAAACATAGCACACGTGGGAGCAGTTAAAGTACGATGGACTATAAAGCACTATTCAACAAAGTGCACTCTTGAATGTACAATTCAGTTCTGATTTGCGAGTTCTCTGAAAGGGAGTTGTACAAGTTCGCATGTTTATCATCAGATCTGCTGCTCGAAAATATTTTAAAAAATATAGCTTTTGTCTACATTTGAGGAAAGGGAAGATTAATTCAACAAAATAGGTTCAGTTGTCCATGGACGGACTGAACAGTGTAACCATCAAAAAATATCAGACTAAAGACTTAAAATTAGTTTGCGGCCATCAAAGAGACAACACAACATACTGACCTGTCAGTACATGTATACATTTTACATACATTTGCTGTTTCACTACCTTTAATGATAGAATGACTCCCATTAAAATACAGCAACAAGTCTGCATGACCCCTTGTGAACCCTGGAAATAGGTTAGTTGTTCCAAAGCCTTTTAAAGACGATGTAAAATGATGATTCCAGAAATATGCTGAATGCTCTGCATTATTGTCAACTGATTAAATCTAAAATAAGCACTGGAAGAGAGAGGAGCTCTGTGCACTAGGGGCAAGAGGTTCTGCTAACTGAACATGTGGAATAGGGAGCCCGAAGTGTGACCTCAAACACCCTTTATATATTTATCTACCTCCATTAAAGAGGCTGTAAAACAATCCCTGCAGGGCCGCGTGTGTCCTGCATTCTGCCGATCCAACAGGAATATATTGACACCAATCCTGAGCTAACACCAAACAGATTCCCTTATCCACACCAAAGCTTCATCACAACAAAAGGAGTGGCATTTTTTTTTTTTTTTTGCAAGGAACAGAACTGCTACATCATCAGATGTCTTACCAACAAAACAAAAAAAAAGAAAAAAGAAAAACATGATAGAATTGCTTCAGTCTAGTATATCCACACTGGCGGCTTCATGGCGAGTGAAACCGATGACCAGGTGATGATCAAATCGAGAGAAAATCACGCAACTGCCTCTGAGGTCTGGAGCGGGACTCCCGTCACTGCAAGAGGAAGCGGCTACATCTCTAACATCAGAGCGTCACAGTAGGTGATTTGATCAAACCGCATGCTGGATTGCTCCTCGGGAGCTGACCGAGGTGAAAAGGACCTGAACCCATTCAGCGCTCGGCCTCGGCATGTGCTGCCGTTCTGTCAATATGTCTCCCCTCAATCACGGCTCGTTTGTAATTGCCAAAAAGCAAAGCAGGGTTAGTGAAAGTAGGTCACGGGTGAGCAGAGATATTAGACGTGTCGTTGTGTATTGGCAGAAATGCTCACGTGAGCACGTGTTAAATGTGCGCTAAACGTGGGGATGAGTAGCAGTGTTTGTATCATTTCAAGAGCGATGGTGTGTTTCTTTTCACTAAAGTGGATCTCTGTGTCTCTGTGTCCTCCTTTTGCGCACGTGTATACAATTGTGTACGTGTGTGTGCGAGTGTGAGAGAGAGTGTGTGTAGGTATTAGATTAATCTGCTGACAGGGATATTGCCTCTAAAGCCAGGCTCACTGCTCCAACATGCTAATGAAATGGGCAGGCCTCCACAGCAGGATCAGACACAGAGGTCAGCAGTGGAGAACATTGTACTATTATGGGACACACACACATTCACACACACACAACAAAAACACAACACACACATTCAGTATCTGCGCGCGATTCAGGATTCCTCATGATTCAGATCGATTCCAATACCTGGGGGTGTCACACACTGCAATGGAACATCAATTCACGATTCAAAATCAATACATTTTTGATTCAAGCTCAATTCCAAGTTTAATGTATTTACAGATGTGACTCTGTTACCGTTTGAGCTACTGGGCAAAAATGACTTTATCTGACCATCACCATTTACCACCAAGTGGACCAATCAGTTATCATTATTATTATTACTACTACTACTACTACAGATACTGATGGTAGACACTCATCTGATTATTCAGGCTCAAATCTAAACATTCACTGTATGCAAATGACTATGAAAATGTGCTCAATACGAACAGATGCACAGATGAGTGGCAAACACAAACCAGATACGCAACCACACAATCAGGAGGACACACAGATAAATCCACAGACAAACACACTCTCCCACACAAACACACTAATTCAGACAAAATGAAGGCAATCAGCAGTAATCTGTCTACCAGGGCCACAGATTATCTGCGGCAGAATCCTAGCAACCAAAACTATTGTAACTCAGCGTGTGAGCAGGTTTGAACACACACACACACACACACACACACACACACACACACACACACACACACACACACGCAGTCGGTCCATGCAACAGTTCCACGATGTTCCACCCTTTGTGTGACATTTGACACATGTGAATCAAGGAGAGCTGAAAGAATGATCTTTGTGCGAGTGTGTATCTAGAGTCTGCTGAACAGGCCGGCCCAGTGTCCACAGCATTCCACAAACCTCGGTCAGTGGACAGATCTTGACTAGTCAATAAGCAGGTCAAATAGCCCCAGACAGGCCTGGAAACCCCACAATGTGATTGGTCCAGGTTGAGCTGTGATCCGATTGGTCGCGAGGGGGCTCGGGGCCCTCGGCTGCTATATGGCCACTACCGCTTCCTCCTATGTCATCAAAGACTGGTGAACCATTCACAGATGTTATTGTGTACATTTATGTGTGAGTGCGTGTGTGTGTGTGTGTGTGTGTGTGTGAGAATGGACATGGTGGTCGAGGGACTGAGGGCAAAAGAGGAAAGAGGTAACTGGAATAAAGACAAGAAGAGATTCCCCTCTCCCCTCTCCTCTAAACAGTTTCATTCCATTCACATTCATTTTGTATGATGCAATATAGTATTCTCAATCACATGATGACTCACTCATTACATAATATAATTTCAGAACATTTCATCCAACTATGTTATCATATCTATGCGGAAAGTCTTGATATTCCAAAACGGTATAATGTGGTGAAATGTTCCGAAGTGATTTTGAGTGAGAAAGCCCAATTTCATCTAATTGGGCAATCATCTGTTCGAGGAGAGCGCACGGTTAAATGCTGATGTTTAGTGAGTGACTGACACGGTGAAAAATGCACCACAGGCAGCAATGCAAACAACAAATACAGAATGGAAATACAATCATACTCTAATGTATTGACAGTGGCGAGGAAACAGCCAAATCGAATATCATAATTAAAGCGTTTACCTTCAAGCATATCGTGACCTTTGATGTGCTGATTTCGTTTTCATTGTTTCTATTAAAGTAAAATACTAGGATGCTGGCTTATATGTTGAAACAATTTGGTTATTGTGTATTGTTTGGCTCATAGTTGTAATGTTGTTCCTTTGTTCCGTCGGATACAAATAATGAGGTAGGTTTAATGGTTGTTACATATTAGATTTAAGATAAACGTACAAGAGAGAGTGGCATCCATTTGTGAAGTTGAATGTTGCTGTTCACCCCCCCCCCCCCCCCCCATTTAATTTTTGTTTTCCCCCCCCCCCCCCACCTCACCTCACCTTTCCCCTCAAAGCGCATGTTAATCAGAAGTACACAAATGTAGTCATCTATAAATGAATATACATTCAAATTAAGGGGTTATTTTTGTTGGTGAAAACGGTGCGACATTGCACTGAGAAGAATGTTACCAATATGTCCTGTAAACCAAAAACAAGAATATGTTTTCAGTGTGAACCATGAAAGAATTTATCTGCGCAGGCAGAAAAGAAAACGTGGTCTTAAAAAAAGATCAGTCCGAGGTCAACGGCATCTGTCACTAATCCATATGAATGCTCAGCGACATGTCCCAGCATGTTCTCTCTGCAGACTGCTCAGACCAAACCCACAAAACACATCCAATTACCGCCGCAGTGTCACATGTCGTCATAACGTCCCACTTTCATTCCAGAAGCTCATAAATGTTGCTAATCTGACAGTTTCTTCTTCTTCTTTCATCACTGCTCGATTCAGCCTTCACATCTCGACTCAATAAACACCAACACATAAATCCACCAAACTATTTAATCCACCCATATCATCTCCAGTTCCAAAACACCAAATTAGAATTCCTTAAAAATCATTATCCACCATTTTCCAGTTTAAACTGTAGATGCGGAAACTCTATAGCACTAAGCACGGTTTATTGCAATCTCGCCCACTGAGATCAGATGCCCAAATCTGTGGACCAATAAGTAATTAGAAATATTAAGGGTAAAGGTTTTGGACGGCCCCTCCAGAGCTGCTTAATTGAAGTGTGCAGACTTTGATGCCTGTAACGACAACTTAACAAAAGACAGCACAGCAAGACCTTTTTTTTTTCTTCTCAGCTTGACAGGGCACTGGTCCATTTGCCCAAGTGGCTAAAATTCTGGCAGCACACCATCAAGGAGATGCTGGTGTGAAGTAGAACTCGCCCTTGCAATTTGTGGTCGCGGTGACCGACCCTTGGGATCCTTATTTTTCACCCCATCTCACTGATTGATCCAAACACAGACTCTGTTATGTTGTTCGACAATGTCATTGTAATCAATTTCAGTGACGATCCATCAAATGCGTGTGTACCTCTCCATCGATCCTCTGCGCAGATTTTCTAAATCAGAGTGACCTTTATCGAACAAGTATGTGAGCACATAACGGGGGTTTTACTCTGGTTCATCATTTCTCTCGGTGTAAAGAAAAGAGACCAGAGCGACGACTGAACAAATACGTTAAAGAACATTTCTAATATCGTGAATTTCATTATAATATCATAGAATGACTCTGGGTTCGCCTCCCAGAGCTCTGCTAGCAAATGAGCTGCCATGGTGGCTTAACTTCAAGGTCTGTGTGTGTGTGTGTGTGTGTGGGGAAGAGAGAGCGAAGGATAGCTTTATTGTTGTAATTATTTTCTTTGCGAGTCCTCTGAATGTAAATAACCGAACTAAAATTTGACGTCATTAGAAAAAAAACAACAACCCAATAATCATTGACTGCACACGTCATATTTTGCCAGCAAGCTGAAAAGATTTCTCAGGGTAACTTTGGGGCCAATGCCATGAAATTATGCACACGATCTCAGATACGTGAAACTTGACAGGAGTGCAAAGGATCAGTAGATGTAGTAGTTACGGTGAGAACATTCGCAGATTTCACTCACCAGGCAGTCTGTTCATGTTGACTCCCTGGGCAGACAGGCCAATGCCCATGTACCTACAAGAGGAAGAAGAAGATGAGGAAGAATTCACACTTCAGTGGAGTTGGCACATTTACGGAGCATACACCCACATTCGAGCATGTTTGCAACTACTGAGAGCAGCAGCTTCTTCTGACCAACAAAAAATGGATGTTTTGACGTTTTGTCAGGTTAGCTTCAAAGCATACGAGTGCCGGGTCAACCTTTGATGCAGGTTGCATGGAAGTTACATTGAGCGCACCATCTTTGATCTCCGTCCGTATCCAGAATTTGCTGAATTGATACGAGAGAGTGAACTTTGAAAACGGAAGGCTCTGAGTATGATAAGTGTTAATGTGATAGAAAGCCGAGTCCATCACACCAGTATTTGTTTCATGTACTGTATCGATCTATTCAATTGAACACAGCGTCAGTATTGTCGGCTGAACAAATCTGGTGCAGTGCACTATCCCTAAAACACAGAAAAACAGAACTGAGGTTTGAGCTGGCTGGATGGCCTTACAAGATGCTTTTTATTCGATGGCATACACTTGAGAAGGAAATGATAATGATGGGATGGCGGATGTTTGGACTTATGTTTCTGTGGTAGAAAGAGCCAACCAGTTATTACCATCCTTGGAGACTTGAATGAGCCCAATAAGAACATGCCCCAAAAAATTATACTAGGAACAGAGCCGTTGATCTAGCGATGGAAACCGAGCAACGTTTCCGATCCGATCGACTGGTTGGGATCCATCTGAAGCATCTTGAAACGTCACCACGGCAGCCCTCGTTGGCTCATTCTCATTGTCATTATAAACAAATAAGAAACATCTCTATTCATTTTACATTCAATTTCTGTCAATGGAAATTGGCAGGCTGGACCTTCAAATTATCCTGTCTTTTCAACACCGAATGAAAGGGTGCTCACGGAACAGATCTGACTTCTGTTCAAAAGGCATGAACCCCTGTGGCTGATGTGCAAAATGTGATAAAAGCAATGACATTTTTTCCTTCAACTGCTCACCGGAGAAAAGTGTCCCTTTAGACAGGAACACTTCTTTCAGAGAACAAGAATCTCCTGAGCAATGTACTATCTTGTTTGGCAAAAATTCCAAGTTTCTACAATATGACATTTCATATATCGTAACCACAGACGGCGAAGGTTACAGTACATTTTTTGTTCAGTAGCTTCCCAACACAACATCTCGATGGAAAAACTCAACATTGCTGTTGGAATATATTCCAATATTGACATTGGCTAAGCTAATTAGCCTCTCTTTTGAGCAGTGGCTTGTTTGCCTGATAACCTGCTAGACTTAACTCACAAACATGTCACCAGCATGGCTCCTTCTAGATGGTTGATAGATGCAGCAGACAAATTAAAATCTCCAATGGCTGATACGAAGTGATATCATTGGCACAGTGGTCCAACCTTCATGTGGATTTAACAAATACCACACTGAAACCAAACTTTTCCATTCTATTGCACCACTTTCTGCTGCTTCAGCTAGAACTGACCAGCTGGTTTGCATTTAAGAAGTTACACAGACACTCCCTTGTTACACTTGTCTTTTACATCACCCATTTTTCTTTCACACCAAGCTGCTCAACTGGAAACAGGGAGTGTGAATAGTGTGTTATGTAACCCGACACTTTTAATGGGGAGGAAGGATGAGAACACCTAAGCAAAGAAATAATGGTCAGAGGCCACTGAAGTTGAAGAATGACATCAATCCTAGACGTCAATACTAGTGTGTCCCGTCTAATCATGCCACTCCAGCTACATTGGGCAACTGCTGCAAGAATTCTGCATCATGACGTTGGTGCCATTTCTCAGGCAACAATGTCTGGATTGGTGAAATCACTGAGCACTGACTGCTGACCACCAGTTATCCGACATTTCAACCTGGCTTCTAGATTGTTCACTTTACTTGGGAGTGATATTTACTGCATCTATTATTTGCAGAACCGATATCCTCAGGAAAACTGGAGGTTGATGTTTCATCCGAGCCTAGAATCACATGGGACATTGAGGTTCGTCCTGAACTCTTGTCTGCTTACCCATCTCGACCTTTGCTGACAATCTTGACTTCAAAGTAGTAGATCCCACAGGCAGCAGGGATCGGGTGTGTGGCTCGCACTGATGCTGCATCTTTGTGGTTCTTTCCATGGCCTACAAAAGGGGAGATACAAATAGATTAAAAATACGTAACAACACAGTTTTCTTTATGGTGTGTGTCAAGTGTGTAGGATTCTGATTACTAAGCTTTACGTATGAAGAACCAATGCTAATATCCATGTATTGATTTCCAGGGTGGGGGCTGTTTTCGCATTAATCGCGTGACATTGCTGGTTGAGGTTGTGACTTTACTCATCTACTTTCATAAGCTTTTATCTTTCAAACCCTTTGTTTCCTCAGGGCTATGTTTGATCAACAAGTTGCTCTTTGTCATCCTCGATTTTCTATGGCGTCTTATCTGTGAACATTTGCTGGGACCTACAATGACTTTTCATGATCAGTCAGAAACCAATGAAGCTCATGATATAGCAGAACTGATTTCCTTCAAACAAGCAATACTTTTGTTCAGGTCAATTCTCGATAATACGATTAGAAATAGCTCAGCCGTGTGTGAAAAGATAACTTATTAAAAACAATTTGTGCTGAAAATGTTAACAGGGTCAATAGAGCTCACATATTGTGTCTGGACAGCCTCCATTGGAGCACAACACTCATTACGGTCTGTCATTCTATACTCAGATGGCTGCTTATGCAATCCCCTGGGTCCTCAGCGACGACCATGTTCAGTCGTGTGTTGTATAACTGCAATCCAGGCTGGACAGTAAGCATGTGCATCCCTATCTATTACATACAATCACGCCATTGAGTTCACCTGTCGTGATACATAACAAGTCATTGTAAGCGCTGTGTGTGTGTGTGTGTCTGCGTGTGTGTGTGTGTGTGTGTGTGTGTGTGTGTGATTGAAAGGTAGTTGGGCTGTAACCTTAAACGAAGCAGCTGGCTGTCAGCAGACACCTTGAGGCTGCGCAATGCATGCGTGCGTGCCAGTGTATATGTGTGTGTCACTAACATACAGGCAGAGCAGAGATAAAAACAAACTGAGTATGCAAAACTCCCGTCGTTTAGATTTTATCTTACATATATGCCTGCCATTCTTTCCTGTTTCATAAACGCAAAATCAAACCACGAGTCGACATTTATGTCGCGTCATTATCATTATGACTTGACTGACATATTCAATTGAACAGTGTGCAGGATCTAATAACAAGGCTTTGCGTGTGTATACACACAGTGGCATTCACATACATGAATACACACAAAGCCTTGTTGATACGTTAAATGCACTGAAACTTCCCTCAATGTCATTAAACCATGTAACATCTATTTTCATTATGTACTGTGGTACCATGGTACCACACAACCATGCTTATGTGTTGTCTGTATTTTCCTTGATTGTCTGTCCAGTGGTTGAAGCAACATTCATTTAACCTATTTTTAGCCACTCCTTGTAAAAAGAAAAAAAAAAAGTTGCCAGCAAGCCAACAGGCCTCTTTACAACTGCACACATGGGTGAGAGAAATGACTACTACTTTTAACGGCAACCTTCCAAAACCTGATGAATGACACTTAACGTACAGCAGATAGAAATGATGTTCATAGTATGGAAAAAGCTATTGCTTCAGGGAAAGTGCAAAAACGTCTGAATGTGAGTCGGTTCTCCGAGAAAATGCATTAAGAGTGCAGCAGCCTCACAGGTTTGTGAACCTGTTATGTGACATCAAACCACTCCTGGAGAGGTCAAGGACCAAAGGTCACTGCTGCTCTGCTTACCCTACAGTAGCAGTGTAAGACATTAATTGCTGGCAAGCAAACCAGCAGCTCCACAACACGTTCTATCCCTGGCTCTGAGCAGGAGAGAGCAAAATCTACTGATTCAATAACAGCAAAGGTTCACCAGAGGCCACGTTCGGCCATGTTGTCCACTGAAAAGTACTACTGGAATTAAATCATAAAGAAAAGGCGAAGAAGGCGAGTTATGTCTACGGTGGCTGCAATCTAGGCATATGGAGGGAATGATTCCGACAGTTCAATATATTGGATACTAAACTAAGATTAAATTAAAGATAGCAAGACTGTGTCACGAAGATGACCACCATACAAATATCTTTGTAGGTCCAGCGACAAAAGTAGATTTGTTGCATTTTAATGATCATTTAAAGCTACCATTGATTATCCTACAAGCTTGGAAGGGACAGGTGAGGCGAAGAGTATTCACGTGCAACACACACCTTCACCTGTAGATTTCACTAATACCTTTGAAAGCTGGGTCTTGCCTATTCTAAAATGCCTGTTTGGAATAGACTGTTTGCTTAGCCCGTGGTAATGCTGGTTACAGCTCACCGTCTGAAATTGTGGAAGGACCCAGGTCATAGAACCTGGAAGCCCCATTGCTTCTGCTGTTTATTCAAAGTTCAGCGAAGCTCCATTTAAAAAATAGAACCTGAAATGGAGAACCGGTTGTCTCTGTGTTGTAGTAAACACATCACTATCATGGACATCACTTGAGTTGATGAGCCCCAGCCACTACTGCTACAAAGCATTGATTGCCTAGCTGTTTATATAAAATTTGATCTATAATAAATATGACCAAATTTAACAGTGCACTCCATCAGGCCCTGAAAAAAACATGTCAAGCGTTAAGCTGATGAACGGAATGTTTCTTGGGGATACTATGCGAGCTACAGACAGACAGAGTCAGGACCTTTCTCTCCGATACTTTTAGCCCAATCATCGATATGAAGTGAGCAGAAACATGAATTGCAAACAACCAGGTGCTGTTGTGAATATTGCCGTTATCACACGTTTGATCCACTCTCAAAGGGCAGTCTTTTCAGGAAAGGTTTTGGTTTCAGCGTCCCGGTGTCGCGTATCACTGCTCACTGTCACCGGGTCATCATTGATTCCACGGGCCTTTTTCTCTGAAGACATTTTGACATGTCGCGGCAGGGAAAGCACAGGTGTTACTGATAACATTAATGATGGTAGGGTTCAGTTCACATGTCCACGTGACAAAGCGAGACGGCATGAAAAACACAACCCCGATCATGAAGAAGCTACATGCAGTGCGGCTATAGTGTATTTCATTACTCACACATGCATTGTTCCTGCATTGACAAGGCCCATTGTTTGGTTTAGACATTCAGTGGGGCCCCTAAAGCTAAAACGCCAAGTACTGAATCACAACTAAGACATATTCCATTTCAAGACGACACAAACATCTTCTGCTGGCTTCACTCAGACAGATTATGCCGTGCTCCCACACCTAAACACTGTACAAATAGATAATGTATTCGGGTAATAGCCTCTTTGAAGGCAAAGGTCATTTGCAAACACTACGGTGCTTGACAAGAAACTTTAAACATACTGTACAGTGAGTGGGTGTTTCACTGTCCAACAGTACTGTTTGTATCCAATAGATGATATTAAATCAAACCTGTTTTGGAAGTGCAGAACCTATCGTCAGAGAAAGAATATTCATAGTTTTGTTTTTATAAGCATGGAGTCGTCTTAAACTAAGAATTGTTAGTGTTGACAAATGAAAGCTTTACATCTGCATCTGAGTGGGCCTTCCTCCATGAGGGCCTCAACAGTAGCCAAATACTGGATGTGTTCCTCTAAACACAGAGAACTGAAACACATCCTCTAATCATTCATCTTGACAGGAGGCCAGAGATGTTCAGTAGGGTGCTACATCCATCCTCACAAGATGCCCCTAAATCCTACACACTGAACCTTTAAAAGATGGTTTAGTTCACAATCATGCGACATTTGTGATGTGTAAGAAAAGAGACATCTTGAGTAACACTAGAGTTAAACATAGAACGTATGATTTCTCATTGGACTTTTTCAAGGCCAGTGTCGGTGGTAACCATGAAGATGGGAAGGTGAGACCCCAACTCTGTAAAACTGTTTTCAAACTAAATTTGAAAGACGTTTCCTGTTTCTGAGTTTGCCCTTTACATGAAAAGAACCCAGCCAATAGTATCCAGGTGAGACGTTTTGACAACATTAGAATATTCAGGCAAACAGTGGCACCAGAGCTGCAGGAGGCAGACAGTGACATAGATTCAATGACAATGTCTCTTGCAGTTCCTACATTTTGTTAGGGAAATTAGGTGTCAGGTCGTTTCTAAGAAAAAAAAAAGGCTCTCCAGTTTGAGATGAGTTTGTGTTGTATATGTCAAGCTCTATGTAAGATGCGTCCTTTGTTAGTGGTACACAGAACCTATTTGCCCAATAAGAACAGAGGTTGAAACAACTTCACCAGAGAATACCTGAGTACCCGTGCATGGCCATAAGTAGAACCGACTATGAATCATCCGAGTTCTTACGAGTAGTACTTTCGAGAGAGAGAAATGTATCTGATTTTCAGAGGCATCACACATCTCCCACATAAATAAACCTAGATGGCACCTCTGCAAGCAAACAACAATCTCAAAATGTTCAATGAAGTGATCATCTAATCCACCCCCAAGGTCCATACACTTCAAACTAGACCCATACCCCACCCAATCACCAAGTTTCAATTGTTTTTACACAATCTCCTTGTTATGGGTGACCATTTAAAGGTGTTGGATCCAAACAATCACATGATCTGCAGAACATTGTACATAACTTCAGCATACTACATGTGATTTGTAACAGTTCAGCTATAACTGGTTTTGTTCTGTGATAAATGTGTAAAAAGGATGAAAAGGACAGTCGCATACTAAATACACTCTGTACAAATCACTCCTTCAACAGAAGCTTTGCTGACTTCCTGTAATGCAGCCACAAGTCAAGTTGACATTTTGCATGTAACTTCTAACCTCAACCAGCATTTGAATGTTAATTACTGTATGAGCAGCATCTTTTTGAGTATTCATTTTCACAGCAGTGTGTCTGATGGAGTTGGACAAGTCCAAGATGTACGGGGGGTGGGGGGGCAGCTCTGGGACTATCGGCCATTAGGGCTCTTACTATGAGCAATTAGGTTCTTGTATAACTGAACCAAAAGCTTTGTCTTCTTCCTTGGCACCTCGTCAAACAGTCTCAATAGATGGACAGGCGTTGTGCATTGTCGTCAATTTGAGAATTTCAAGGACAAGGTTTTAAGACAGAGCCAAGGATTGGAGAATGCCCAGTTCTCTCCTGTGACCTCAGGATTGCGTGTCATCTTTTTTGCAGATGACGTAGTTGTGTGCGCATTGTTGGGCTGGGACTTGCATCACTTTTTGGATACTTTAGAATCTCATGGACAGCGTGAGGTAAATTGTTATCCACTTTCAATAGAAGTGGCACCCTATGCGTATCTTTAGTCAATTGGTGAGCTACACAGTTGTCAACCGATATGTGATCTACCACCGTACATTGCATCTACACAGTTTTACGTATTATCCCCCATCTATCAAGCAGTTCTTACTTGTTGTCAATTTGATGACAATTCAGGTCTATTGATAGAGAAAAATAGAGAAAGCATTCATTGATAACAATTTGGATTTTAGAAAACCAAAGCATCACTAATGTTGTTTTCTTTTTATCAGTGAGTCAGAATGTTTCTTTGAATGTGTTTCAGTAATTTTTCCGTGTAACTATTAGTTTAGACCCCTGTGCATTAATATGTGTCTATTCAGGACTAGGTAGACACTGTGTGGCCTTGAACTGAGGAAATTGGCACACTGGTCAAAATAGCATATAAACCACTTGGGTGAAGGAACAGAGCGGAGCTGGAACAACCAGAAGGAGAAAAATTATCCAACACAATAGACCTACTTTATATTGTCATCCTGGAACAATTGTGCAGTGTCACATAATCATTGCTCTTTTCACTGACATAAAGACAGTTGACATCATGTCAACAACACATGAAGTGAAAAGTCCTCACTCAAGACACACACAGGGCCATTCATCATTTTGTGTCAATGTCTAGCCTTTGACAAATATATATGGACATTTCTAAAGATAATACAAAGATCTAAATGACAATGATTTGAATGTACGAGTGCATGGTCACCTCAATGTATGATTTGTTGTTTTCATCACTCAGAAATGAGCCCTTTTTTCCTTTAGCTTTCAAGTATGGATGGAAGGCTTCCGTACTGTAGGTCCCCCTACATGCTGGGAAGGGTGAGGCAAGATGGGCAACATGTAAACCCACCACTAGATGTCACTAAATCCTACATGGTGAAGATCACTTCATACAGAAAAACAATAGCTGTCTATACTGGATTCATGGAACTGTACAGTGATGTCACTTCATCCTTCACTTTGTACCCTTCACAGAAATCAGAATATCATCCACAGAATGGGCCTTCTGTACACATAGATCCCTAAAAGTAGATGGAATTGACCGTTATTAAACTGGTCGGTTAAACAATCAATCATCAAGTGATATTGCAGTAGGTTTTAGGACAAGCTTGTCTGCTATTGGGGGTGGGGGGCTGCCCTGACGTGTCGCCTGACGAAAAATAACAGAGCAGCCAAAAGCCTGAGAACCCAGAAGTGACTTTTGTTTGATGATAGGAATCGTTTATGTGTAACAATCCATCTGACAGGCCACACTGACAGCAGCCTGAAAAGGTGACTTGGCTGCGCCGTCAGACGAGCAAAGTTGCTGTTATTGTGAAAATGCCTCCGACACAGGAGATTTATAACAGGATCGGTACATTTGGCCTAATGTAATGCGCATGGGCCTCCTCCTCTCTCGGAGCAGCTGCTGAAAGCGAGCTGCTGGGGGTTGGCTGGACGGTGGAGTGTTGTTGTGCTCAGGGAAACGCACAGACCGACATGGAACTGTACCGGTTGTTTCCAGACTGGGATAAAAATAAGGATGCGAGAATTCAGGAGAAGAGTTGTACAACAGGGCTGCCACTGAAATCACGCGAGAAATAGTGCCATTTTACTGATAATCCGGTTCCAACTGTTGTCATAAAACTGCACCACTACATGGTAAACGGCTAACAAGTTGGGCTTGTGTCCATTTTGTAGTCAGCTTATCACACTGCTGTCAATACAACACTAGTCACAAGGACCGGCTAGGTTAGCTAGCGTTAGCCTGGTAGCTGCAAGGCCAGCGACTGTACTTAGCTCCAAGGCAATAGATACACTGGTGCTAGCTTTCTCTTGTTTGCTTAAATTCCATTAGTTAGCTTATTAGCACAAAAGTGCCCATGTCAACGCGTCGTCCTAGCTGCCAGTGTTCCCTTCCGTTGCCAGCTCTGACGAACGACAGATGCTCAGTCAGTTTATTGCAAACATATAACGTCATAAACGGTAAATAAACAAGAGTGGGGCCGTGGTGATGAAGGTGAATTTCAGTTTGGCAGAAATGAGCCCAAATGTGGAGGTTTAGCGAGTTCAACGTCACCCGTACAGACATTTCTCGGCTCGTTTGAGAAACAAAGCAAGGTTATAGGACAAGAGAGGCAGCTCAGGCGAGATATACCATGGCTACACACACACACAGAGGGAGAGAGAGAGAGAGACACTCAACATAATCGCATACCGTGTGTGTATGTGTGTGTGTGCGTGTGTGTGAGACCCCCCCGCTCCCAACAACACAGTGACAGATTTGAGCTGAGACCCTGCTGATGTGACCACTTGTTCGGGCCTGACACGGCTTTCTAACCTTTATAATGGACCCGCAGGTTGTTCTGTGACAGCCCAATGTAGCTGTATTTATCCTTGGGGCTCCAGGATCGGGGTAAAGGGGTCTCTTCCTCATTCACAGCCGGGTAGAGCCGCTTCAGCCGTTCGCTCAATTCGTGCTCCTGGTAGTTAAAGGCTGGATCTCCTAACGGCAGGCTTCCCGTCGCCAGCTCTGCCATCTTTGGCCTCTCGTTCCGTATCTTATTGTTCGCTTGTGTCTGTCTAGAGCCCAATGTCAGTCCGCAGGAGCTGTGGGCAGAGAGTGAGAGGGACTGAGGGGAGAAAATAGCAGCGGTGTGACATCCCCGGATAAGCAGCAGAATGTACTGTAGGCTGGAGTGTTGCAGTGTGGGTAATGTAGTCCGCCCGACCCTTCGCTGTCACGCTAGCGCTTATGGAAATGACTACACGGCTACACTGCCGTGACCCTAGTTTAGGACTTTTGCTGAGACAGGAAGCTGGGAAATGTAGTTTTTTAAAGAGGTTGGCTTTTTAGACTTTTGAGAATATATATTATAATCAGCATGTCTTATTTTACTCAAGCATGGCACATGCATGGGAGAATGTTGAGCACGAACATAGTTGCTTGCTGGCTGAAGACCAATGAATAGATACGATATCGTAGTTATTTTCAAAAGAAAAACAAAGTGTTTCGAAGTGTGCCTTTATTTAAACACGGCCTGAGCTCAAATTACTGCAGAATTTCGTTTTTTCCCGTTATACTCTGGTAAGTCACTTCCAAAGGCGTTATTGTGTCTAGTGTGTATATTTGTGTGTAGTACTATTTATTTCTGATATACATTTTAATTATTTTGTATTTTATTTTAAAACTTTTATTTCATCTAAAAAAATAACCGCTTGTGTTGTGATTAAAGCATTGCCCGATATTATGGTTAAAACGTGTATATTATTTGTAGAAGATTGTATTTGATCTATTTCGAATTGAAATCTAGTTAGGCAGCGCTGCGGTCTACTCTGAGGGTCCTGCTGCAAGCGCTGTCCTTGTTGCCATGGGAACCTCCCACCGTTGAACTTAAAATAAACAGAGCAAATGCTGTATTATTAAGCCGCCGTATAATCACAAGACATGTCACCACAAAAAGATACGAAGTTTCCACCTTTACCACAGTCACAAAAACAAAGGTAAGTGATTGATTTATATCATTATTTCATATTTTAAGTGTCACGTCTTTAGCCAAATATAGCCCGACTAGCGAGTCTAACTGCCATGTCCAACCAAATTCAGCTTTACCTCAACGAGAAAAAAATAGTGCGCTTTTCTCAATTTTCACGAGAATAATGTCATTCTTCGTGAAAATACGACTCCATTCAATTCTAAACAAGTTTTAATCCTGTCAAGTCATAATTTTATATAAATAAATTCGCGATTTCAAAAGAATTAAAGCAGTTGACGTGCATCCCTGGTGGACAAGAGGAGTCCAGGGACCGTCTGCAAAGTGCCACACCACCAAACCCTTACTTTGAGGAACTGGAGCTAATGTGCGGTTCATTCTTGAGCTCATATTTTCATGAAAGACATTGAATAAATGACATGACTCTTGTAAACCAATGACTTCATTGATGTAAATTCGTACTTTGATCTCTTTATTCTTGTAAAATTACTTGCATCTGGTCTGTTTTTCTGAGACATTCATGAGAGGAAAAATGATTTTGAGCGCATGACACCTTACCTATCCATCATAACTAAACTTATTCTCAACAAAAAATACACCAACAAGATGGGATTGACTGGTATCACAGTGGTATGGTTTTTCTCAGCACTTGGACAAATGATTCATTCAAAAAAATATGTTCATAGTATGTTTCCCAGTTTATTACTCACCTTTTCAAGTTTGCCATGCATCTGGTCTGTTGACTGTTGTTTTTGTATCTGCTTTGTCTTATGCCTCACTTCAATATTTGGAGTAATTTGGAGTAATTTGGAATAACTCCTCCAAACCCAATATTCACTGTATAACCAGGTGCCCATGTCTATATAAAGAATTGTAACAAAAGCCTTTCGATGAATGCCTTTTGCCTAAAGGGATATCCCTTTAACTAGGGGGTGTGTCACCAGATTTCAAGTCAAACCAAACTTAGATTTGTCCTTGTCTGTTTTGCTGACATGATGACCACAGTGTTCAGAATAACGCTATCCAGTGGTCAGAGGAGGAGCAAGAAGGAGACAGAGGTGTTTCTGTTCAACCACGTGTAACAAGTAAAGTAAGTAAACAACACCAGGCTCATCTGACATGATATTTCCACACATTAATTTTAGGTTTGTGAATACAGATAACAGCCAAGAGGTTTCCATTGCTGCCAAGATATCAAGGCAATTTGTTTGTCAGTTAAACCCGCCTTTGCTTAATCTGTCATATTAAAGGTGCAGTGTTAAGAATTAGGTGGCATCTTGTGATGAAGCTGGAAGTTGCAGCCGAATACCCCCGACACCACCACCACCCTCTACAAAGCACACAAGAACGCCAGTCACATGATTTGTCTCGTTTGTTTTTGTATGTGCTTGTGTACCTTTGTAGTTGAGTACTGCAGGCACAAGTTCTATATATACAGGCACAGGAAGAAAACCCCCGCTGCTGCTGCAAATGGAGGGCTACGTGAACAGGGAGCTCCACATTCTCACTGCAGACGATCCAGAGTTCCAGGAACACAAGCTACAGGTGCTGTGGTTTCTTTTCATCGCACAAACCAGGAAACAATACCATTTATTGTTGTTTATGCATGCGCAGAGTTCACTCAAGAGTTGTGATATTTGCTTGCTCATGTCGCATTGTCTTCGATCTTTTTGACCACAGATCTACAGTAAGGCCTTTGGTTTTCTCATCAAAGAGTTTAAAACCTACCAACCGGTTCTGTCTGCCATCAAAAAGGAGTATGAAACCACTCTAGGTCAGTAGCTCCCTGAGTAAACCTCCCTGGTCGTTGTCATTTCTCTTAGAGCAAGTAAGTTGAAAGGTCAGCATTTGTAAATGGCAACCCAACTAAATGTTGTAAATGCAAATCTAGGTTAAGAAGTACCATGGGACAAATGGTGTAAACAAATAAATGGTATGACCCTCTTGGAATTTACCCTGTGTTTCCTCATTAAAGGTTTAGACGGTTAATCTTTACAACCTCAAACGGCAGCTTCTATGATCTGGTCTGAGCCATGTTATGTGACTGCAGTGAATACAGATAAGACTTAGTATATATAAGTATACATATACGTATATATGTATATATATATATATATAAAATATACATATATTTGTTTTTTTGTTTTTACATAAATGTTGATAGATCATTTTAGCAGCTATTTTGTTACCTGTACTCTGCAATTAGGGTCATTTATCTTCTAAAAAATATCACATATTGACCATCCCATCATTTCTCAGATCCCGAAATGATTTTTCTCAATCAGATAAGGATTCAATTTCCAAACACACGTAAAAGAAGATCATTATAGTCAAAATAGATTTCAGTTATCAATTCAGACTTGCCAGAGATCCCTTGTCATGCAGATCTGCACGTCTGTTTAGCATATCAGCAGGATCAAATCCGAGAACTGGAACCGCTGCGATCTCGTCTGAGGCTGCTGACGGAAGAATGTGAGAGGAAGATTCAGGCTCGCTATGGAGAGGAGCAGGCTGAGATCGGAGCCTTGAAAAGGGAGAAGCAGCAGCTGCAGGGGGACATCGAGACCATGAGGGAGAAAGAGAGGGGCATGCAGAAAGTGGTACATCTCATGCTTATGAAGTGGTGTTATCTATCTCCCACTTATATCAATTCACATCACTTTTAAGGCCATGCAAGTGTATTCTTATGCACCTGACATTTATTGAAAGATCAACATGACAGAAACAATTTCATTAGGGTAAAGTGAAGACTGATTTTCCATTATCACCGTCTTGCATCGGGCGTCTCACGATCCTTGATCCCTCTGCAGATTGAGTGTCTGCAGCATGAACTGTCCGACCAGTATCTGCGTTACCGGGAGGAGCGGGATGCTCGCAGAGTGCTGATTGGTCAGCTCAGTTACCTCACCAGAAGTTCTGGGAGGGAGGACCAACTTTCGGGTGGAATAACAGGTGAGGCCAAAGCTGGAAATGACACAATTGTTTTGTTGCTTTTCTGCTTCTCCAGAAACGAACACAAAATGGCTCACAACTTGGTCAAGCCTCAGGTGAGAAAAGCCGGATGTAGACTGAGGTGTCAAACATATGGCCCGCGGGCCGAAACCAGTCCGGCCCACAAGATGACTTTGCAAAGTGTTAAAATAACGGAAAAGACATTAACTGCAATTTTTCAAATGAAATTGGGGCGTACGTTGCCCCTGAACTAAAATGAATCCCACACCCCTGGTCTAAAGATATAGATAAGGTTATCAGGTTAACACATCTTTTACTATGTTGTGAATGTGTGAATGATGAAAACATAACACCATTGTGCAGGGACACAGTTGCTGCAGTCTTAGCTTAGCTCTGCCCCAAGATGATTGACAAACAAGCTAGATCATTTTTCCCGCCTGTAGCAGGATGATAAACGGTGCATTCAGACCATTTTCCGGTGCTGACTCAGCATTGTGCGAAGGTGTGTGGGTGAGACTGAGTGCCTGTTAGAAATGCAAAATGATATATTGAAATCATTTTAAGTTCAAAATTCTAAAAATGTGGGGGAAATTGCCAGAGTGTTTTATTTTGTTACCAGAGACTCAATGAAACATGAAAATATAGATATCTCCAAACAAATACATAATGTTCTGAGATTTGTTTCCTATTATGAAAGATGAAGACAAAGACCCTGTGCAGCTGCAGCTTGCTCTGAGGGTGTGTCGGGACGATCTGACTAAAGCCCAGGAGGAGCTCACCAGGATAAAGGCAGCGTACTGGGATGTTGTGCCACAATCCAGCTGGGACACACTGGAACACACGCACAAACAGACACTCCTGCAGGTGGTGCACCGTGTATACACACAGCTCCCCTGTACAATTCGGTATTTTGGATCAAAATCCAATTTTGGAAATGAATCGGCTAATTTTGTCTTGTATGTTTCCCCCCTTTCCCAGTTGAAAACACTGCAGGGGGACTTTAATCAGCTGAAGAGTGAGTACGACACCCTGCTGGAGCTCCAGAGAGGAGGCGACACACACGCTGAGACATCTGATTCCAGCAATGTGCTGGTAATAATAATACTTTAGATTGATTCAAAGAATGGGCACAATATGTTGCAGTGAGTTTCTCCAATTTTGTTGTCAGATGGACGGGAATGCGTCTCAGGGGGCAAAACAAATTCAGTCCAGCCAGTCTGCGAGTGACGACCACGCTGTCCGGGAGCGCAGGTGAAATAGATATGCTGCAAAAAAGGAACATGCATACTCTAACATGTTAGTTTTATCTATATTGTCCAAATCATAACGTGGCATGTGAGGGCAATAACATCTGCACGTCATATAACTCTTGGATATTCACACCTCGAAACTAAGTCTTGAGTGACGAAGAATGAGGAGTTGCAATGTGAGCAGATGTTGATGATATTGAGATGCTGTAGAGATGCATTATGGTCTTGCAGCTCTTTATTTACATTTGTTTTAATAGAGTTGCTTTTGTTGTTGTGCGTGTCTGTTTGCATGTAGTGCAGGTGTGAGGGCGGTGCTTCCTCTGAAATCAGACGAGGAAATTGAGGAGCTTGCGAACTTGGCTCCCAGTGAAGTAGACAGAAACAATGACATCATCCCTCCCCAGAGGCCCGGCGGCCTGGTGAGTACCCGCAGGCCTGACATGTAGTGTATTGTAGTTCACCTTAGTTTGATATGCTTCTCCCTGTTATGTATGCAGTACTTTTTACAACTTTGATAGTCACCATTTGTTGTGTCCAACGCCGACATGATCCAGTCACTTTCAGTTGTTTGAAGTTGACACAGAGACAGAAGCCCCAGGCCACAAAGAAGCCGTTCTGCCAATACTGTGAGATATCATTTTCTAAAAAGCATCTTCTGCTTTTGGAATGTCTCTCTTTTGATTCAAACCCCAACAGCTCACAGGACCTGGTGAGGCAGCCTTAAATCCAGCTCTTGACCAATCGGAAGAAAATGTTGAATCGGACGTCGTCCAACCAGCAACTGATGTATAGTTCTAATTCTATTTGTGCCTTTCACCTCCAATGTTATGGGACCAGAACTGTAAAACTCACAAATAAAATCCAAATCACCAAATGGTCCTTTCAAAGTTGATTGATTTCATTATGCAATATGGATCCTGGTAGTGAATTCCACCGATCAAGATGTTGTGGCAATTGATTGTATCCTTTGACCTCAAATGGCCATAGATCTGCATTAATGTGGTCTATATCACTGTTGCCTGTTTCTATGTGACTATCAACTGCACGTCCGTCTGTCCGTCCGTCCTGGGAATTGTGAATATGGGATTTGCAAATAAAATTTGATTGAGTAGTGAAAGATTATTCATCATCTGGCCAGACAATGAACCACCACCAGTCAAAAGAACAAAACCAAAGTACAGACAGAACAACAACATTGACTACTAGTGGTTTACGGTGACTACGACTCCCACAATGCACCACGCCCTTGACGTCCGCTACGTACCCTGGCAGAGGAGTCACCGAACTGAGCTACCGTGCTGCCGGCGGCCTCGGCGTTGGTGAGCGGTAAGTTATTATACCGTGTTTGAGCAGACGCTCACATTAACTAGTGAATGGAAACCTGTGTAAACAATGTCCATGACTTTAGCCCGACCTCTAAATTGCAATAACGCAGTATGCGCTATTCATTTTGCTGCTCCGGGCCGTTAAGCGCTATCGCCGGACACGCCTGTGATTGGGCTGTCTCGGGGCTCCAGATAGCTGTGTTCGCGGGCCCGGAGGAGGCATGAGCTCTTGGAAGAAACGGTGTATTTTTAGCACCGAGCTCACGGGCCAGTGTTAGCTAGCTAGCCTGTTTGCTAACGGTGGAAATACAGTGCATCTGGCGTCTTAACAGAAGCGGCGGCAGCTAGAACCGCTGAATATAGTAGAACCAGACCAGATAGCTCGTAAGCTAGTATTAGCCAGCTAGCTACCGCTAACTAGCCGTCAACGAGCCCGTGTTATCTCCACTAAATCCGTTTATTTTGCCGTGTCTTTCGTGGTATTTACGCTCAAGCCTGCACTGTGTTATTTATAGTAAGTTGTTTCAGTTCCACCCCTCACAGTTGGAGCTCAGGTTGTTCCACAATTGACTGTGTACGGTTGTGTGGAAGCACATGACCTGTGTTTTTACTTCGAGGCCTCAGTTAAACTCAGATGGGGCATCGGGGACTGGGGCGAGTGTGTTTAGCTCTTCGGCATATAAAGTCCCATGGTATGATAGTCTGGTGTTCGTCCATTAAGGGCCATATCCTTGAGCTGACGCAACCTGTTAGCATTAGCAACATATTAAGGTAGCTTCCTGTTAATTGTTGGTTTGCCACCGTGGGACATGCGCTCGTGACTCACAGCATTTTCCAACGGCAGGTGCAGTTTGAAAATGTTGGGCCACAGTCACACTGTCAAAGACCCTGTTGCACATGTGGATTCAATTCTCGAGAATAGATTCCCCCAGAGAGCAGTGGTGACATTTTAGTTTTGTATTCATAGTGTTACTGTGACGCAGCCCCATAGATATGTGTGGAATGTATACAAGGCTTTGTAAGTTTGGTTTCCCTGACACATTGATTATGTTTTATCCATTTTACACGCTGTGTTATCTTTTATAAACTAATTTTGCCCTTTTAAATGCATTTAAAGTGTATTGATTGTACCTAGTCTTTTATTTTGTCAGTGTCAAAGGATAGTATATGTATATTGAATGTATCTCCAAAGTACATACGCTTGTTTTTGGATTTAATTACACTGTTTTGAGTCCTAGCCTTTTTTCAATTCTGCTGCCAATGTTAACCCATCACAAACTGATGAGGTAGCATTTCCCTAGTCCCTGTTAGTACTGTCTTCATTTCTTAGTTATCTTTTAAGCCCTTGCTTTGTGTGTGTTGTGTGTGTGTGTGTGTGTGTGTGTGTGTGTGTGTGTGTGTGTGTGTGTGTGTGTGTGTGTGTGTGTGTGTGTGTGTGTGTGTTGTGTGTGTGTGTGTGCGTGTGTGTGTGTGAGAGAGAGAGAGAGAGAGAGAGTGAGGTTAGGATGCATAGAGAAGAGGCATTTTAAATGTTTTTAAATCATAATGCCTTGCATTTTGATCCTGTTGAAAGTTTTGTATGAATTAAGTCAGATCAATGAGTTGAAATGGCTGCAAATAACCTTAATCTAATGGTGAAGGCCACCACTTTAGTAGCATAGGTAGTGTTATTGATGTCAATAATGCTAATAACTTTATTTGTACAACTCTTTTATTACAGTTTCAAAGTGCTTTATGGAGTAAAATCAAAACGAGCATACAAACAAGATACTACGTTAAGTTATAAAAACTTGAAATATAAGACATAAAATCAGTGAAATATCTGAGTGTATTAATGAAATATAACCAGATGTCATATTTATGATTTTAAGAACCCCTCCTAAAAAAAGGTTAAAGGTATTGCAACAAATTTTACTTTGTTATTGTAGCCATCCTTATTACTGATTATAAAAGTTGAGATCAAAATTCATTGATTTTGTCAACGTTTTGTCACAAGTTTTGTAAGAGCAGGTTTCATTCTCAAAATGTCTTTCATTTACCAATTGTCATCACATGTGCAAATGTTTATAAAACAGTATTGAAAACTGCTGACCAGAGGATGCTGAGGCAAATGATTGTTTTCACACTATTATTTTCCTCCCATGTTGTTTTCTTTTTAATCTCTTTTTGTTTCCCATCCACTCACTAACCTGACTTTTCAATTTCCTAGTGTGTTGCAGGGTGATTCAGGATGGCGGAGCAGCCTCTGTGGGAGCAGATAGGTTCTAGCTTCGTGCAGCACTACTATCAGGTGTTCGACTCTGACCGAACACAACTCGGATGCATATATGTGAGTGTCACAGAACCCTGTGAACAAGGAAGAGCAGCAAATAAAGAGAGTAGTGAAATGACTAGTCAATTTTCTGGCATGAGTTGGAGTTTGCTGTGGACCTAATTTTCAACACACTCACACCATTCAGGTCATCTTAGGGATGCCAGTTTTTTAAAATGCATTTTTGTATATCCATATAGCAAATGAAAACGCATGTTATCCAGCACAAGCATGGTGTAAAATGTATGGATTTTATTTAAGGCAGATCAGCAAGTACGTACAAGCAAGTTCAACTAGGTCCTTCCCTCCAAAGGTTAGTGTCACAGAAACTATCATCATTATTCAGTGGTTCAGTTAACTGTGGCTTTTTCTCTCCAGCACTAGTGTGTTGTGTGAAAAAGATATAAGCTGCTTTCAGACAAGGACTGGACCCCAGAGGTCCTCTGGATTATATCTGTCTGCCGCGCATGTTTGAATGCAGATGTCTGCCTCTGGAGTTTCTGCAGACACTCTCTTATTGTCCCAAGTATCCTCTCCACAGAGACTCCAGGGGAGCCGTAGACAGAGCACAGTTAGAGAGAGTGGGCGTTGTCATGCTGTCAAGGCTATGACATTCTCGACAACAAGCCTACATGCAGCATATGCCTCATCGGAAGGGATTTAATGTCTTAGGATGAAATAAGGGAACCAGATGTCTGCATAGAAAGGCAATGAGATCATGAGTCCCTTGCAAGAAGCGCTAACATTGAAATACATGGCCAATATAATGGGACAAAAGTAGTAAACAAAACACTGTAGTTCCTGTTTCCACAGTGGGATTAATACATCATGTCCTGCATCATGCTGCTCTTGGTTTGTGCCACCTCCTCTATGTATATCACAACAGCAGCAGATCCCCTGGTATATTTATGGCTGTCGTGAACACGTCTGAGGGAAGAACCTTTTGCTGAAAACGGCAAACTGTTGACAGTTTGTGCCCGATAGACATTATCAAATGTAAGTAGCTATAGAGAAGAGAAGATCAATTATAGAATACAAATCAAGGGAAGAGGATGTCTGCAGTACTAATAAGCAAAAAAAAAGATGTGTAACCAAGATTTTACATTTAACATTGTTAATAGGTTTTGGAATAAACTGATTTCTGCTTACTAAACTAATAAGCACTGTGTTTCTGTTCCACACAGATCGATGCATCATGCCTTACGTGGGAGGGACAACAGTTCCAAGGAAAAAGAGCAATTGTCGAGAAACTCTCTGTGAGTTTGCTTGGTAACATCTTTCTTTACACAGAAGCATCCTGTAACAGGTGGCAGAGTGACCCCTAACCTTTTACTGTACAATCTGTGGGTACAGACAGCAGTCAGTATTACCCTCAACCTTTCAGAATATGTGTGCTCACCAGCACTGTTTTTTTGAGAGATCAACTCTGATTGTTTATAATAAAAATGTTACTACTACATTTTCCAAATTCCTTGCTAACTGGTTTTCAATCTATTGGGATCTATAATGAATTGATCATTTCTAAGTATGTGATATATTTTAATTGATAACTATTACTGGTATTAATCTTGCATATTTTTCTTGTTTGTTTTTTTCTTTTGCTCAGAGTCTCCCCTTCACAAAAATAGCGCATAGTATAACAGCGCAAGATCATCAGCCAACTCCAGACTGTTGCATCTTGAGTATGGTGGTAGGACAGCTAAAGGTAAGTACGTAGAATTTTTTAAATCAAGCATTCATTATACAGTCTGTGATTTTTGTGCTTGTGTTTTAAATAATTTATTGTTCTATTCAATAAATCCTGTTTTTTCATTTAAAGTATCTTTAGGGAACTTTCAAAAAAGTTGTAGTGATGTATTGCTCACTTATGCAATTGTGTTTGTACATGTTCAACATTGACAAAAAGTAAACAATGAAAAGCAGCTAGCTAGCTCCGACCTGGGCTTGAGAGCAGCAGTTGATACAACCTAGTTCTGTATGAGCCAGTAAGCTCAGTTTTTGAGTAAAAAAAAAAAAAACTATCCACCGATTTTGACCCAGTCTTCATTACCACTGAGTACGTAGCTAAACCTCTGTGTAAGGAATATGTGTGTAATGTAAGATACTATAATTGCCTGTGCCGTGCGAGCAGAGTGGTGAGTGTGCAAAAGGAACTCTTCCAGACATAATCCGACGTTGACGTTACCAAAATAGAATGCTCTCCTTCTCAATCGTGTGTTCTGTCTTGAACCTCTTGTGTGTGTTTGAATGCAGGCAGATGAAGACCCCGTCATGGGATTCCATCAGAGTTTCATCCTCAAGAACATTAATGATGCTTGGGTGTGCACCAATGACATGTTCAGGCTGGCCATTCACAACTTTGGCTAAGCCTGCTCCTCGCTCTGGTGGGCAGGGGCAGCCACAGTGAATGGCACTGTGCAATGGATGGATGGTGGGGAGGGAGGAGCCGAGGATGGAGAGAAGAGGAAACGCGCGTTCCTCCCTCCTGCTTGTCCCATTTACGCCTGTCTGACAAACAAGCAAACACAGAATTCTCGATGTCAGTCACTCACCTGAACCTCATCCAGGTGGGGCTTCAGACCACCCCAGCCAGTAGAACTGCGACGTGTTTGTCTCCTGAGAGCCAGCTGACCAATCAGACGCCCCTGTCTGCCACTCCGCTGATCTGCATGACGCTGGGAGCCACTCATTACAATATCTACACTCAAGCCAGCAGAACGACAAAACAGCTGACCGACGCCGTTAACTCATCCTCTGCTCTGCTCCCCACCCTTCTTTATTCTAACTCATTCTACTCCGCTGTTGACAACTCCGTTCTCTTAGCACTGTTGTTGACTGGTTTGTCGATCCATGTTCAGATCCAGAGTCAACTTATTTTTCAGTTCCGCTGACTTGTCTTTTTAGACGACTACTGTGCATTGACTTTAGCTTGCCTTAGAGTGTTTTACTGAGTTTTATTTTCTCTTAATTACTTGTTAACGTTGCCATGATTCCCTTCAGGTCTTGCCCTCGCAACCAAAGAGTCATGGGGGACAAAGTTTTACCTTATTGTATGATTGATTTCGGATTTGACATTTTCTTTCTCTCTCGATCTAAATCTGTCTCTCTGCCTCTCAACTTCAGACTGTCTCACATGTCTGGCATGGACTACAGCCACGATACACAATAAAACCTGGACTTTTTCTTAATGATTGTGGATTTGTCTTCATATATCATTATTTTTTTCAGGAAGTTTTCCCAGCTGTGTATGCGTCATTACTTTGACTCCTCACACTAGTACTGACTTACAAAGAGACATTTTCTCTGTAGAGAGATACGTGCTTCTACTTTAAACTTTTACATAACTACAGAACATTAAATGATACAAAACTTAATACATTCCTCCACTTACTTAAAAGTGGAGCTTAGTGTGTTGTATGCCAGTGTGCTGAGCCATTTTTCTATGCTCATCAGAAAACAAGAATACTTAGATTTTCAATACATTTGAATTCACTGCAACATTTCTTCAGTTTTAAAGCATGTTAAAAAGCCTTTAATCTGCCTTTCATTTGTCTAAAAATGATCTAACAAAAACAATAAGCCATCATAACGCATGGAGTTCAGGCCCCAATTATAACAATTATAGCCTAAAATCCATAAAAAATCAACATATCAAGCCAAGTCTTTATTTGAATATTCATAATCATAAAAAGATCGGGTTTGGGATTTAAATGTAAATAGTCAGTGTGACTACCTGCAGAGGGCGACATTATTATGTTCACTATAATCACAATCTGAGGTAGGAACCAAAGAGCTGACTCATCGACAAGACGGAACCTGCGGCGCGGACATGACGGAAGTTTAGACGGTTGCTCTGGGTGAACGAAGCGGGCGCTCACAAATATCGCATCAATTAAGACATTATTGTCTCCCCCTAAATCAGCCCAGTCTCCCCTTTCCCTCACCCATGGCGTCCAGCTCTGATATAGATATTGAGGGTGCGACCCAGCACCTCCGGGACATCCTCAAGCTCGACCGTCCCAGCAATAGCACCGGTGAGTCCGACCGGGAATGTAGAGCGGTTGTCCCGCTTTAGGCCTCAGAAGCTAACACTAGCTAGTTTGCATGCTATGCTACCTTAGCTAACCTAGCCCAAGTGGTCCATAGCGAGCGTGAGTTGGCTTAGCGCGCCGCTTTTCAGAAGTGAAATTAGCTTAACCGCAACTGTTGGGAACGAGCGGTACCCATTTACAGTTTTTGATTGCCATGACACACATTTTCACCCTAATTTCAGCGGAGCAACACTTGTAATTGAATTGTTAGTATGCTAACTACGTCAGAAAAGTGACTACTAGTATGTTATCATCCCTAGTGTTAGCTGAGCTGCAAGCTAGCTCTGTGCGTCAATGCCAGCTTACGAACAAAGTAGAATTGTTTGCCTCCTATTTCAGATTGTCTCCTCGGTCTCTATCTGTAATGCTTACATTTAATACATCAATAATACGGTATTAGTTAAACCCCATGAACTGCTTTCAAAATTAGCTTAAGCCTGCGAAACTGCGCACGAAGGTCGTGCTTCTGGTTTGTTTCGTTTCTCAAGAATCAGCTTTGTCTATGATATATGAATTGTTGTATGCGGGCATTTAGACACGAGACTACTTATCATAGATTCTCACAGAAGAGTTTAGGGCATCCAAAATTCGAAGATAAAGACAACACGGGCGTTCTTTTCAGTCTGTGAATAAGTGTATGTCCAGGTTACGCATCGGCATTGTTTACCTCAGTGTTGCGGTGCTTTGTGCTCAATTTGACCACTTGGAGTTAAATTCACGAATACACCCGTGCTTTTTTTGTTCCACCCATTGTTTCTCTACCCCAACGTAGCACAGCATTTGTGAGTCGAAGGCTATTGGCAAAGACAATAGTAGTAATGATTAGAGTTGATAAAGTAGCATTAGGTGAAATCTTCCATGCACTTGGATAGTCTTTTATAATTAGCTAATTATGAGCAGAGTCAACAAAATTACATACTACATACATACATAATTAAACAGATATTTGTTTTAATATGATGAACAAATGACCTCAGAGTGATAGAATTCTCCCGATAAGTATATAATTGTGGAGTAGCGGATTTCTGTGTGTGTCGTTGTGTACATTCTTTCAATGGCTGCGGTTCAAACCTGTGTATTTGTCGCATGTCGTCTCTGTAGACAACTTGCTTGTTTATATCAGTTTATCCAAATGAGTCCTATACAATGTCTCTCTTTCCTCAGATGCACCATCAAGTGATGGTCAGAGAAAGCCCTCTTTCAATGGAGAGCTGAATGGGTTACTGGGGGCAGTGGGCATTCTCGGAAGCACTGACAGGACAACAATGTCAGAATCTTCAAGGCCCATCTCCACAGACCTCAGCATTCAGGAGTGTCAGATAATGTGAGTGGGTTTCCAAATCTGTCATATAATCAACTTAGCTAAATGATATTTGTGCATTTTTTTTTTTTTTTTTACCAAAATCATTCTGTATTTTTCAGCTGCCTTTCCGGAGATGATGGATCCACCTGTATCCCCATCACCTCCAATAATGTGGAGATTGTAGCAAGTCAAGATTCCAGTATTAACAGCAAGGCCCGAGGCAGCAACAAGGTATGAACTGCCATCATATGCTTAAACATGTTTCCCCTCCCAACTGCTCATTTCCCTGCAATTGGTACTTGCTATTGTGACTTACTGGAAATGCCACTGACTGTAAGCTCCCTTGTACTGTATAGCTGGTATTTTTTCCTCAATTTGTGAGTCATTTTGAATGACAGTCTGCTAAATGAATGTAGTGTCCCTGAAGTTAATGACAGTTTGTCAAGTAAAGCTGCTTTGTATCTGAAAGGGGATTGACGCCCCCCCCCCAGTCAACACTGCGCCACCCCCATACACATTTCTCGGGAGAGCCCTGTGATGACTAGAATTCAACTTATTTTCACAATCTGAGTATTCCTTTACAGTGTGATATTCAGTTCTGCATAGTTTTTAGTCTTACTTATTTTGTTTATTTTCTGTTTAGGTGAAAATTCAACCCGTTGCCAAGTACGACTGGGAGCACAAATATTATTATGGTCGACTGATAGCTGTGTCCAACTCTTTTCTTGCCTACGCTATCAGAGGTGAGTCATCCTATTCCATTAATTTTGTTAAAGTGATATTTGGCATGATGTGGTCAGACCGTTGAGTAGTGTGAGAGTTCAGGTCACATGGTTTATGTTTTTCTTTTTTTTTTTAACATTTCTTCTTCCAGGAGCCAACAACCATGCAATGATTCGTGTCCTGAGTTTGGCTTTTGCGGAGCGTTCCCTGCTGAAGGGATTTACTGGGGCCGTCACAGATCTGGCTTTTGCCCACCTAGACTCGTCCCTGTTGGGTTGTGTAGATGAAGCAGGCAACCTGATGGTCTGGCAACTCACCTGCACTGGAAACAAGATACAGTATCCTGATTTCAGAGTGTTTAGGAGAACGTTTTTCTGTATTTGTGTGTGGATGGGTTTTGAGTGTAGGCACACAGTGAATATGCTATTAATATTTCTGTTTTTACTGACCTGGAAAATACCATGCACCATAGCCAACGCCAGATTTGGCCTTCTCTCCCATTTCCCTTAACTCATGTTTCTTTCAGAGATCAGATAGTGGTTCATATCAGACAGCCAGAGAACAGTCCACTCAACTCCCACAGACGTCTCATCTGGTGTCCTTTCATTCTAGATGACAACGAGGAGAACCAGGATGACACTAGTCAGACCCTGGCCCTTCTACACGAGGACAGGGTATCAGAAGAATTCCTGAATAAAGAATATAAAATATAAATGGATATTTTTATTAACAGACTGACTGTGTTTAGCAGTGTGCATCACATTCTAATCGGTATCATTGAATCTCATTATTTCTGCCTCTCTTCTAGGCTGAGGTGTGGGATCTGGAAGTCTTAAGAGCCAACAACAGCAGTTGGCCTGTCAATGCCACTGAACTGAAAGATGGTCTCATCACAGTGAAGGGACATACACAGGTTTGGACTGTTTGGAAAAAGTACCATTTAATCAAATTATCCTCTTTGAAATAATAACCATGAAAGAATCCCTTATTGTACTGGCTGTATCTCCGTCCCTCCAGCGTGTCAGTGAGGGGGCCTTGTCTCCAGATGGAACCGTATTGGCCACAGCCAGTCATGATGGATACATCAAGTTCTGGCAGATTTACATAGAAGGGGGGCAGGACAAACCCAGGTAAGGAAGAAACATGTATTTCATTTACAATTTCATGGCTGTTGTTTTTAATTTATTTTTTCATCTTATGCTTTCTTCACGGTTTCACTTCACCCTCCGTTTTCCAGATGTCTCCATGAACTGCGGCCTCATGGAGGACGCCCCCTCTCCTGCCTTCTTTTCTGTGACAACCACAAGAGACAGGACCCAGAGTTAGTTCACCAAACTTTCAATCAACCTTCCTCTTGATGTGTAGTTTTTTAACTTGCTTTCTTTGTCACCTTTGTTTGATAATTATTTTTTCTGTGCAGGGTTCCATTCTGGCGATTCCTCATAACTGGAGCAGATCAGAACCAGGAGTTAAAGATGTGGTGCACTGTTTCCTGGACCTGTTTGCAGACGATCAGGTTATTGATAATTAAGTTTGTTGATTAAGATGATTTCATATGGTCGAACTTCTTTATAAAACACTGAATGTCTGTCTGAAAGGCTTGATATCTCAAACCATTTGAAATGTAAAATGTATTTCTTTACTTGGAAAGATTTGTTTTATTTAATGAAGCAACTTCACAATTACTTATTGTTGTGCTCTCCAATTTTAGGTTCTCTCCAGATCCATTCAACTCCTCAGGCCTGCCAAATCTGAAGGCCAGTCTGGACCTCTCCTCTGAGTATCTCATCCTCACTGACGTTCAGAGGAAGGTCAGTACAATTTTCTTAGATGTGTTTTTTCTGAAGTTTGGAGAAACTAGTTTTTATAATATTATCCCTCAGGGGTTTTAATCCGTCTTCAGGAAATTGTTATTTAAAAAAACAATTAAATTAAATCTTGTGACGAGCAAGTTTAGCTTAATCTTGTTGAGGCTGTAATCTGTTCGTGAAACCAACTCTAAAACTTCATTAATTTAGAACTCGAGTTCAGTCAAGCATATCTTAATGCTCTATTGGCAGGTTCTGTACGTGATGGAGCTGCGTCAGGATCTGGATAAAGGGAAGGCCAGTTTTACAGCTGTGTCCGAGTTCCTCCTGACTCACCCTGTGCTCAGCTTTGGAGTCCGGGATGTCAGTCTGAGCCGACTGCAACACACCGAGGTCCTCCCTGCAGAGGAGGAAAGCGAGAGCATGACCACAGGTATACACTCACTCAACATACACAGACACTTACACCACAACCATGTTGCTGTTTCCTGATTATATGCATTTGAAAAAGTGGACACCATTGTGTTCAGTGTCTTTCCATTTTTTTAAGAGAAAATTTAAACTTGCGAAAAAGCCTTTTTATTTTTTTCCTGCAATGTTCTCTTACTCTGAATTGTTTTTTTGAATGAGATGGCACTCACGTGTTTATCTTGGAAACAAGTTTGCGCACAGCATTCATCTATGACATCATTGCCATTCGTGTGTGTTTGATTTTTTTCAGAGGGCACACAAGGACCCACAGAGTCAAAGTCTGGAATCCAGATTAAACTCTACTGTGTTCACACTAAGTAAGTCTACGTTAACAATGAAATGTCAGCCTCTGCTTGGTTGAGGCAAATCAAGTAAAGCTTGAATAGTGGGGCAGACAATTTCACATTCATTCAGTCATTAATAAATGATGTATTCAATTAAGCTAAATCAGTCACCTAACAGTTATAGAACAGGCGGTGCTATAGAAGTGCTAAATTAGTATATCTGTGTTATCATGTGTTTTTTTCAGGAGCCTGCAAGACGTTCAGATCTGGTTTCAGCCCAATACAAGCTGCAGTTCTTCAATGTTCCTGCCTCACTCCGATTCTCAGGATGGTTTTGGTAAGTCTACTTCTTGAGCCCAACAAATCCTAATCCATGCCGATTATGCATAAATGATGCACCATAGTTAATTAATGCTTCATATTTAAAACATCTTTCATATTCTCTTTTTTTAGCTGGTTTTTCAGACCATCTCACTGATCAGAGCTCTGATAAGGAGTCAGGAAGTGGATCTCAGACTGACCTTCAGAAAATCCCTTCCCTTCCTGCTCCTGCTGACTTACTGCCAAACTCTGCCCCTGGCAGTGGGCCAATGCCCAAACTCATGACACCTGATGCCTTCATGACACCAAGCACTTCGGTATGAACACTCTGAAGCATCTATTTCACTATGCTCTGTCACTAGTATAGATAGTTCTTTTCAAACCCATTAGAACCAACAACTCTTCGTCAGATGTTCAGAAGTCATTTCTTTTGTTTTCCTCAAGGTCCCAGCGTCTCCTGGAAGCAGTGCCAGCAGTCTAACCATTGTAACAGCGATCAGCAGCAACTCTGACTCAACTAACAGGTTGGTTTCACCTCTAGGTTAAAATGTCAATCGATGGCGTACACATGAAGTGGTATGTTTCAGTTCTGTTGGTCTCTTACTATCTGCAGAACCCTCGATGATGTCATTCAGAGTCCTAACAGAGCAGAGAACAGCAGCAGTAACAGTAGTCTGACTCTCTCTGCTTCCACCAGTAGTCCAAGAGCTGCATCTGCTGTGCTGCTACCTGGGCTGGAGAACCTACAGGTGGGACCTGACATTTACCGACCTGTTTAAAAAAACAACAACATTATACTGGCACATCACTATCTTACACAGTGCATCTCTGTATTTAGGCTTTGGCATCCCCTAGTGGTCCTCTGGCTCTTGACAACCCACAGATTCTGGACTCTCCTCTACTGCCACCATTGGCCTCTCCAACAAGGGCCCGTTCCCCAGATGTCATCTCCTCAGCCTCCACGGCAATGTCTCAGGACATGCCTGAGATCGCAACCCAGACTCTGCAGCTTCAGCGCAGTCTCGTGTCCAGTTTGGAGCCTTTACCGCTTTCTGCTCTTCAGACAGACAGCATGGCGTCTGCCGCCTCTGCCCTGCACTTGCTCACCTCACCACGCACAGCCAACAACAGGTACATGAACGAGCAGCTATGATCTGACCACACTTGATGGAGGTGCCATTGAATGCACATTCGGAGGAAATTTTATGCGCCTAAAAACACAGTGCTGCATTTTCTGTCCTAGTTTATTACCTCTTGAACTTGGAGGCGCAGATGGGCCAGTGGGTGGTGCCGTTGAGTCTGAGCCTCGACTGAGCAACACTCCATCTCTACTGGAGAACGCCTTATCACAGGAGAACCCAGGGGTAGGAGGAGGTTCTGTCGATGGCGGCGTGACCCACACACCCTGGCCAGCCGCACCCGACATCACCAGAGAAACCAGGAATAGTCTCAGGGACAACGGCCTTGGAGACTGGTAATACATTTCATGCAAACATACTGCAGATTCTTTTAAGAAAAGGCTCATGTAATCTCACGCATAACGAAAAATGAGCACGAATGAACATTTTTTTTATTCATTAAAAGTATCCCCAGTTTCACGTTGGGCGTTTTCTGTGTTCTAGTTCAAGAGAGGAGTCAAAGGACAGACACCTGAGCTCACCCTACCATCGACGTTCTTATCACCTCTCACAGAATGACAGTCAGGACACTGGTGCAGAGCAGAGGTAAACAAAAATCGACACATCCTCTTATTGCAGATAAAAAGAAACACCATTGTTATTCTAGACAGATGACACCATAAACTGAACACAGCTCTTGATTTACTGTAACATTGTATAATAAATGTACTTTTCCAGTGTGATTACATTGCATACTGTGTGTGATATAATATACCCCATAGTCTGCAGCAGCTCAGTCATTGTTCTATTTGTGTGTATCAATATCTGTGTTCCCAGTGACCCTGATGATGAGGTGGCAAGCCTAGCATCGTCCTCAGGAAACTGTGCCTCTCGCTCCTCTCACAGAATCCCAATCAAAGACTGGAAGACGTCACCGCGAGGTTCACCTAAACTGAAGAGGAAGAATAAGAAAGATGATGGGTATTTTTATATTTTTAGGAATTTATATATAGTGCAAGGAAATAGTAAGAATTGTGATGTTAAATTATGGGCAATTTAGTCCCCATATTTTGATTAATTGGCTTACAATCATTGGCTGTGTCATAATGCACATATTGCTCATAAGTGTTTCTCTCCCTTCTACCCAGTGAATCCTCTCAGTCTAGACAGATGGACTCGGCTCAGGTATGATGAAGATAAAATAAAAATAAAAGATTTTTACAATGTTTTATTTAATTTTCTACTTTTTATATAAAGGGTACTAAATTATATTATTTTGGAAACATTAATGTCATTGATGAATATGTGTTTTCACTTTCCTAAATCTATTCTCCATTTGCTCGTAGATGAATGTAGAGGTGCAGGAGGAATTGCTGATGCTCTTGCGTAGCCAGCAGAGGGAGCTGACTGAACTGCGCGGACAAATTGAAGCCATGCAGAGCTCCATTATGGCCCAGGTCGAGCATGTCCTGACCAATCACCACGAACAAGAACGTATCCTTTTCATCGTTTCCGCAAACACTCACCATCACAAACCATGAGCGATAAGCAAACAGTTTAGATCATCAATCAGCAACAATACAAATTCATAAGAAGTCAGAATACCTAATATATTCATAGACAGAGTGCAAACATATTATTTTGAGCCTTGACCCTGAGCGACTACAGAACGCAGACTGGACCGAGTCCTGGTGGAGACCCAGAATCATCAGCAGCAGCTCAGCCAGCAGCTCATCAACAGAGTGGACAAGGTGCTACGGGAGGAAATGAAGAAAACCGTCCCACAAAGTAATTCAAACGCTTCAATTTTTTCACAATGCTCATTCACACTGATAGAACTTAAATATGCACAAAGGTCTTTCTGTTCTCAATACTGATGAACAGCAAAACAGGCTCCCTGTGTTGACTAAGCACTGCTTATCTACATTCAATCCAAGCACACTGACATTAGCCACCGGAGACTGGCGCTTGATCTGTTTATCAGAAATATTATGCATACACACGTCCAGAATGCCCCATCTCAAGGATTAACACCCATTTCAGGCTTCCGCCCAGAAAAAAACACATTACAGATGATGGAAGTGTTATGGAATACATTGTGATGTATCAAAAACATCCTGGTATTGCACAGGAGTGTTTGTACACAATTACACCTGTTGGTACCACCTCTGACAGCAGCAACACTGGAACCCACAATTCAGTCTATAGAGCCCTTTTGACAGCGATATACTCGCATTTAAGACATGTGCAACTGTAGGTTTTCTGCAGAGTCACTAACAGTGGTGATTTCCCAAGAGCCATAAAACAAGATTGAGTCTCGAATTGATACATTATGCCTTTTCACCAGAGAACAATGTCCTCAACTACAGCTATAATGCTATTATGTATATTAGTCATATGCAAACACAGCTTATTTCTGAGTGTCTTCATTTAGTAAACATTGCGTCAAATGTGGACAGACTTGAAATACATTTGTCAGCATCTCTGAACAAAAACACACAAAAGAAGTCAAACGTACCAGGTGATGGTGGTGGTGCACCACTTCATAGTTTGTCAATCTTAAATGAAGCTTTCATCAGTCTGCATTTGTTGCACAGTCATCGCTCACACATCATTGCACCTGAATTTTTATAACTGAGTTGCATAGTTGTTTTAGAAAACCGACATATTATCTCTTAGTCTTCTTACATAGCCCCAGGTTAGAATGGCCAAAATGAGATGGATACAATTATTATAACTGAAAAATAATAGTTAGGTTCTGCTCAGAAGCATTGTGTGGCTGCAAGATCTCAAGTTTTTTTTCGAATCACTTATTTCAACCATGCACCTGACCAGTCGGCACAAATCCTGCCATTTCCTGGCATATTTATGTGGATTTTGTTCCAACTGTTATATAATGCAGAAAGGAGGCGCTGCCTGGCTCCGGTGGATCCGATAGGTGCTCTTTGTTCAGGCAGGTAGAGGAGCAAAAATACAATCCCAGAAGTTGAATAATGCAGACGGTAATGGAAAATAACTTGAGTCACTCTGTCTTCAGGTGATACAATATTATTAATTTATAGTTTTTGTTGAAGCATATAGGCAGAGAAACATGCAGACATGTATCAAGTGGGTCTTCATAAGGTCCTGATCATAAATTAATGATTTGCCCTGCTAGGCTGTCTTTTCCTCTTTTCACCAGACGCTGTGATGAACTTTGGCTGTATGCGAACAGAAAAGAGATCAGGGAAAGACAAGATTTAAGTTTTTTTTATGCTTTTGGAATGTTAAAGTGTTGAGAGATATATTTGCAAAGAAGTCATCAGGAAATCATAAATTGGATGCAAGTGATTTTCTACCATAAAAAGCCTTTAGAATTGTATCTGCATCACCCTAGACATCATCTGTTTTGGTGGTTTGCTGTGACTAATTGAAGGTAACAGATGAAGCGCTGAATCATTTAAGGACATTAACCAAGAAAAAGTATTTAATGTTGAGCAGGCACAACGTGGGTAATTTGTTTTTCTTTTCATAAGGTCAAAGTGTTCATAGCATTTTGTGGATGCAATCTATGCATCTTTGATTTAGATGAGTGAAAATGTGAAAGGTTTAGGAAAGTCTGAATTCATCCATTGTCTTCCGTTTTGTGTTATCTGTCATCCCCACAAAGTTTCTGCAAAAGAAATGGACCAGACTGTACATCAATAAATCAATGACGTTTGAGATCATCTCAGGCATATGTTAAATTAGATATAACAAAGTCAGGTGTGGTTTGTTAGACAGTGACACGATAATTAGGCAGTCCGTGGAGAGATGGTGTCTTACTTTACCTCTCCTGCCCTGTAATTCAGGAATGAGATGTTCACCACCTCTTCCTCTGTCCTCTCTGATTCGGCTCCTAATTACAGAATTGTTCTTGCTAATCAGTCCTGTTAATTCTTTGCCCTCTTTCCAGCGATCTCAAAGAGCCTGGAGCCTGTGACGGGTCAAATGAACAACACAATCGCTGCTAAGCTGACCGCTGTGGAAGTTGCTCTGAAGGACAATGTCAGCAAGGTGGTCAAATCCAAGGTAAGAGGCCAACTTACTTAATGATCGGTCAGTGTTAAGCCCAAAGTGGAGCAGTTTGTTTAATCTGGATTAAATATATGCACATATCTATACAGTATTTGGATACTGTATACATAGTAACTGGATTGGAGGTTAGCACGCTCCTTTATCCACCATGTCATAATTTTAGTAAATACATCTGATTTGTTGGCATACTCAGAGAACAGTTGAAATGCATGATGAGAGATTTATTTTATTTGATTGATTGAGTTTCCGGTCTAATGGCAAAAATGAAAATATCAACGATCACGTTCCTGCTGATCAGCCGACCAACACTCTTTGGTACAGGTTTATGGTTGTAGAAGACGAAGAAGGCGATGTCTTGGTTGTATTAAGTTTTGTTCACTTTATTGCTTTTCAGAAATGGTAACTAACTGATGAGGGGGGAATGTGTTAGCTTTCTTTTTGATGTCTCCCTCAGCACCAGACACCAGTAAATTGACTTGCATTTCAATGTCTACAGAAGACCGTCGGCTTTTTCAAGTAGTTTTCAGATACTGGAGTGTGTTTTATTCAGCTGCCCACGTCTTAATTAGGCACTGCAGTAATTAGTTGTTTCTGTTTCTTAGAACACAACAGATGCAATTGGTCGAGCCGCGGCTGAAGCAATGCAGGGTCCCATCCAGGTTGCCTACAAAGATGCCTTCCAGAGCATCGTGCTGCCTATGTTTGAGAGAGGCTGCCAGTCCATGTTTCAGCAAATCAACGACAGCTTCAAACAAGGAACACAAGAATGTAAGACATCTTTCAAAAGTGCAAACGTAAGAAAAGAGTTATTTAAAATGTGTTTGTATGGAGGGAACAAATCATTTGCTGTTCTTTGCAGACATCCAGCAGCTGGAGTCTCACATGAAAAACAGGAAGCAGAGAGAGCAGGAAGCACGAGACCCCATGATTGGTCAACTCCAACAGATGATTGACAACTTCCAAAGCTCCAGTGAACAACTGACCAATACCATCTCAGCTAACGTCCGAAGCGAGGTCCAGCACCAGATTCAGATGATGTTGGGAAAGTATGTATCCTCAATATCCCTCATCCTCTACTCGTGTCATTGGGAGCTTTAAAGAAATCTGATTTAAAACCTGGAAACGTGCACTATTCAGCTCATGCGTCCACCAAGACCCAGCGGTCCCTTCATAAAACCAGACAGGTCCAGCTTGTTTTGTACCTGCAACATCTTTCATTCACTCAGAGAGATTAGCGCCCTAAATATGCACTATGAATGACTCCCTGGGAAATATGGGAAAATGTCAAATGCCAGTGCCAAACTTTTATGAGTTCCTTCTTTGCCCACATTCCAACTTTTGAGGAAGTTTTGTGAAGTTCCAGTCTGAAGTTTTTATGTAGTTCAGCAGATAATCAAACAAACGGCACCAACATACGAACTAATCAAAAAGTTTAAAAACATATAGACTATCTTTAACTTTGGCTTTGATATTTCTCTGTATTTTGTTTTTTTAAACAGATGCTCTACATTAACGCTGTTTAAAATGTCAGGTGAAACCTTCTGTTCACTGTCTCTGCTCATACAGACTGATGTCCATGCTCACACAGGTTATTGCACTGATAAACATATCACGCTGGTGTTTTTGATGTAATATACACACATCAGCAAATAATTATGCTTGCATTTCCCGGCCTCATTCACTGCCTATTAAGCAGGTGTTGTGATGGATTGGAGAGCAGAAACAAGCGGAGCTTAATCCTGGGGCTCATGTTAGATCATAAATTCAATCAAGCCTCTTGTTCCCTCTGCAATTACTTCTGTGGCCTCTGGAGTTTATGTGCTTGTCAAGGGTTGAGCTAAGAGCAAATAGTTGTCCTAACAAAACAAAACCTAAAAAAATCTAAATAGTAATGACAATGACGCAGAAACAAGCGGAGCTTAATCCTGGGGCTCATGTTAGATCATAAATTCAATCAAGCCTCTTGTTCCCTCTGCAATTACTTCTGTGGCCTCTGGAGTTTATGTGCTTGTCAAGGGTTGAGCTAAGAGCAAATAGTTGTCCTAGCAAAACAAAACCTAAAAAAATCTAAATAGTAATGACAATGACTGACTGTCTGTTCACCCCCCACCCCCTCCCACCCCCCCCCCCTGTTCACCCCCCACCCCATCCCACCCCCCAACCCACAACCCCCAACCCCACAGTCTGCAAGAGTCTATCCTCAGCCACGTGCAGCGCATTGTCAAAGGGGAGGTGAGCCTGGCCATGAAGGAGCAGCAGGCAGCGGTCACCTCGAGCATCATGCAGGCCATGAGGTCAGCGGCCGGCACGCCTGTCCCCACGGCACATCTCGACTACCAGACGCAGCAGGCCAACATCCTGCAGCTGCTTCAACAGGGCCAGCTCAACCAGGCTTTCCAGCAGGTAACACACGCATTCACGTGTATCCAATCATGGTGCTTTGTAGCTGACTTGTGTGTTCCAGCTGGTAATGAATGCAAACACCCGGCCTATAACTTTAAATCATTCCCTGCATCATTCTCTATTGCACTTAAACACACAAGGGGCCCACCAGGACTGCAGGGCCCTTAAAGCCAATATATTGCCACTGCTTCACACAGAGGCAGCTGCAGGCCACACTTCCCATGGTCCCATAGCTCTGCTGCATTTGTTGTGAGAACAAATGTTTATACTGTGAGGCGATGGCAAGCGCACAGCAAAAATCCAAATCTTTACACAAAGAAGCCTAATGACCTTAAGAAGTCTCAATCAATTTAGCAAATAAAAGAAGCATTAAAGCATTACAAGTGTGAATGATCTTAGTCTCGGTTTGGTCTGTTTGCAAGATTATCATCACAAATATTTATCTACTCCATACTGCCATGGCTACTACCCCCACTTGACTGTTGAAAATATTTCTCTCCTAATTTTTAGTACTACCAGAATGGAACCGTTTATTGTTTTTGTTTTTTTATTTGTTTGACTAAAATGCTTTCATTTGTAGTTCGGTGATGTTCAAACTGATTTATGAGAAAGCTTTTAACCACCTCTGCCTCCCTCACTCTGTCTCCAGGCTCTGTCAGCCACGGATCTGAATTTGGTGTTGTACGTGTGCGAGACCATCGACTCCCAGCAAGTATTTGGTCAGCACCCCTGTCCTCTCAGCCAGCCAGTGTTACTGTCGCTCATCCAGCAGCTCTCCTCCAACCTCTCCACTCGCTCTGAGCTCAAGATCAGGTGAGGAGACCAGAGTCATTTCATGTGGCGGATTATGTGTCTGCACCCGCTGACAAAGTAATCTCGCCGTCTCCAGGAAGGGTTGATACATTGGTATTTCTTAATCAAGTGAGCGTGTATTTCATTTACATTCAACATACGGTTGCAGTGTGTTCAATACGAAACAATTCCAAATGTTGTCGGTTGCCTCTTTAGTCGGAAGATTCCTTCAGTATCGTCTGACTGCGAAGTTTGATGTAAGACATGTTTTCACAGCACAAGAGTCATAACTTGTAATCTTGAGGACTGACATTGGTTTTAAGCAAAAACCTGTGAAATATACAAACTAACCTCTCCTAGACTTGTTTTTCATTTAACTCAATTATCGCTCAAGCAGCAGAAGCAAAGACTTAATGAATTACATTACACACCTGTTCTCCTTTCCAAGCCGAGTCCTCTTTGCCCTTTGATCAATAGTAAAGTCGCTCTTTGCCTAAACTTTTGCTCCCCATCTCATCTCCATCGTGCGTCCATTACTCCTCGTCTCGAGAGTGCTAAATGGTGCTAAACTGCTGACCCCATCACCCGGCTCCGTCTGTAGCTCTGCTACATGGCTGCCTGGGGAGCGTAAATGATCCTGCGAACAGCATTGCAATTTTTGATGCTCACTATTGTTCTGTTCTTTCGGTGTCCTTGTGTCTTTTATCCCGTTGTTCTTCCCTACGCTTCTGCTGTAGTGTTGTTCTTTGAACAGCTGTGTGGCGCTGGTTTCAGTGGACTCAGGAGTGTGTTGTATGTAAACAAATCTGACGGTGATATACTAGGACTAAGAAGTGTGTCAGATGTGGGGTACAAAGTCAAGAAACAGCCCTTATCTTCTTTTGATCATGAGGGACTCACTTTACCACCATCTACTGCACAGCACCTGAAGTGCACAGAGCTTTTATGAGATTTCATTGTCATGACTATTGACTCGGAATGGCTTTGCTCGCACAGCAAACTTACTTTACTCTCACTGAAGAGTCATCTCAGCAGCTGAGGTTGGATCACACAGCAATTCAAACACAATTGACTCCACACAGACTTGATCCGTTGTTTTACTTTCACATATGAAGATCACATCTCTGAGGTTTGAAAGCGAGGGGTGAAGGCAGGGTAGTATGTCTAATATTCACCTCAAAATGTGAATGTGCAGTATATACAAATGAGAGAGACACAATGTATAAAGATGGACAGAATATACTTAAAACATGTTTGCTGTTGAATACGTAGTAGAACATGAGCAGTACCGCGCATTTACATTCTCACCTGTATTGTGGGATCATAGTTCTCTCTTGATTATCCAGCTTTTCACTTCACACAACACATTGTCAGAATTGTGGCGATACCCGGTGCATTGGTAGTCTGGTCATTCTGGGACTGATGTACCTCTGCACCTGTCATACCTCACATACTTGAAGTATTATTAAGGCTGCAGAAATCGAACTCGCTGAACTCCCCTGTGGAGCACAGTCTAGAGTCCTCGCACCAGATTTTTGACTAAAGCGTTTAATTGAGGCGTTGCATGCGCTAGAGCCTGGGTCCAAAGACGGAGGCGCAGGTGAAAATGAATAAAACTCAATTTCTGCCGTGCTCCTCACATCGAGTCAGCGGGCTGGCAGCAAGGATGGTGAGCAAGGACGACGATTGAGATTCAATCTGTGAGAGACGAGCGGCTGACACAGTCAGATTTATACCCGTGTCCCCTGCAGCTGTTTTAAGGGTCAAAGCACAAAGTCTGTGCACATTTCCTTGTACTGCTTTTTATGTAAGGTCATGATTTTGAATTGCATACTGTACATGTCAAACTGAGTTCATTTAGTTTTCTACTGGTAGAACAAATCAAACAAGGGGCTCAGCAGATCCCCTTCGTGTTGGCCGTGACTGCAGAGGGTACTGTTGTTCAGTCCTTTGTGTTTATTCCACAACTTGGGAAAGGTTGTGAAGATGTGAAATCACGGTGCAGTTCACTCTGTGTGACTTGTTGTCTTACAGTTTGAAGTCTCACAGTCGTCGTGAGTTCAAACACAAAGCTTTGACCCTATGAGTCTGCTCTGATTGGCTGTAATCTTTTCAGATTTGCCTTCTCTCTTATCTGTGAGAAATGTAACTGGATTTGTCAGTCAACCTATTCAATCACCTTTCTAAGTTCACCTCTAGCAACTGGTGACTTCTGATTATGCTCCCATCTCAAAATTGTCTTCTTTTTTTTTTTTGAAATGAGTGAGGCATCAGACGTGAAACGGAAACCTTTATTGCTGTGGTCTGACCTCTCTCTCTCTCTCTCTCTCTCTGTCTCTCTGTCTCTCTCTCTCTCTCTGTCCATCGTGTAGTTACTTGGAGGACGCGGTGATGAACCTGGACCACGGCGACCCGCTGACCAGGGACCACATGTCCTCGGTGCTGTCCCAGGTCAGACCCAAGCTCTTTACCTTCCTGCAACAGGACCCTCACAGCCTGCTCAGCAAGAGGGCGCGGCGACTGATGATGATGCTGCAGGGTCTCGTCAACCACTAGTCCTTCCTCCACAGCCTGGTTCAGAGGGGAGAGTTGCGCGGTCACGAGTACAGGACTTCGTTCTTCTTTGTTGGAGCTTTTCACTTGGTTTATGAAGAAGGTTCCCTCCAGTTCATTCATTTCTTCCCAGGCCTCCTCTGAATGCACCGGTGATGCGTCGACGTGGGAACTAGGCTGCTTTGGTTATGCCCCCCCCCCCCTTAGATGATCCTTGTGTTAAAGGTCTGGACAAGAGAGATTGTTGGCTAAAGACTCTTTAAGTTCACTGTATAGTCTCCCACACCTTCATTACTGCTGCTTCTCCCCCAAGAGTATCCACTCGTCCTCTCGTCTTTTTATCCCAAGCAAAAGACTCGTCTCACCCACGGCAGCCAGATAATTACGGTCGTCCCCTGATGCTCGGAGCCGGACATCTCTTTTGATGTTGCATCATCCAAATGTGCAAAAGACTTGAAGAATGTGCAACTGAGCAAAGCATAGCTTTTTCCTTTCTCGCCGAGCTCCCCCTCCTCTCACCCGTCGGGGAGACGAGTTCAGTTTGTTGTACAGGGTGTGATGTTCTCGCTGCCTCCAAGCAACAGAAACAACAGAAAGGACAGAAAAATGTTGCCTGGCTTTTTGGCCTTGAGAGCAAACGACAGAATCAGGCTTTTTTTCCCTAATTTTCCTGCAGAGCAGCAGCATCCTTTGCTCGGAGTTCCAGTGGAACTCTGTTGCCACAGGAATAAGCCCCCCCCCCCCCCCCCCCCCCCC
>JAFBJT010039157.1:21508-34139 GCA_016785325.1 Chascanopsetta lugubris | reverse complement strand
GGTGGGGGCGGGTGGAGGAGGGGGGGGGGGGGGGGGGGGGGGGGGGGGGGGGGGGGGGGGGGGGGGGGGGGGCTGGGGAACAGCTGCTCTCGCAACAGCCAATAATAACGCCAAAAAAAGGGAGAAAAAAAAAAAGACTAACCTTAAAAGGCGCCGAGATGGCGGCAAATTGGGGGATGTATACGGCTTCGGCGGCCCCTCTCCCGTGAATTGTCTCTTCCCTGACAAGCAGCTCATTGCGTTTCCCATCATGCATCTGATCGGTCATTCAGAAACACAAAACACAAATAAGTCAAGTCGACCATCTGCTTGTTAGTGGCAACTATAAAAGTGCCTGTTTTAAAATAAACAATAAAATTACTTTGACGGGGGCCCGCGCACCACCTGGATGCAAAATCAAATATTTTGTCTTATTTAAAGGTAGGGATTCTGTCAACTATAAAACAAAACAAACAAAGCTTGTCTTTAATTTATTACGGTAAACACACACACACACACACACACGCACACAATACTTGTGTCGTCCTCATTTTCTAAATCAATAATCAGCCCAGCATGCTTCATTAACAGTGACCAATCAGAGACAAGCTGGGGATCTCATTTTACAACATGAGCATTCTGAAGACATAAACCATCTGCTACTTGTAGGAACAGAAAAATCAAATTAATCCATTCTTATCATGCATTCAGATTTTAAAGCAATTAAAGATGTTCTCCGTCTAATCGCACACACACACACACACACACACACACAAGTATGGCGGTAATGAGGAAGGCAAACTCTTAGGTGAACTTTCCAGGGTTCTCGACGGCGCGTTTGGAAACTTTACAAGTCTCGCACACTCCAGTGAGCCGTTAGCCCGTACGATACAGATGTTGGCAACAACAATGAATTTTTTATTAAGCATTTAATCATCGCGCAAACCCAGATTTCCCATAATGGAGGAGGGGTGGTAGGGTGGGGGGGGGGCGGTTGGTTGATAGGGGTGGGGGGCTCAAATTCCAAAAATCCTGGGAAGCCAAATCATCTGCAGTGTAATGTTTTCTTTGTTAATATAAGAAATAAGCAGCTGCCAAACAATCACAACTGGCTTTAACTTTATATCAAAACCAAATGATGAACTGGGATGTTTGAATTTACCTTAATTAAGCTCGGGGACTTCGCGCGCGCCCAGAATGCTAATTTGCGCTCAGATGCGCATGGCGCCGGTGCTTGGGTAACCTCGGAGGAGGCCCGGGCGGCAAAGCCGCGCAACCGCGGCTTATTACGGCGCCACGCCGTCCAATTAAAGCTGAAGTATGAATCGGCTTTAGGACCAAACACAATATGGCGCCGCGCTCGGCTCCTTAACCTCCGTCGTTAACCTGCGGCGACGTACACGGGTTAACACACACACACACACACACACACACACACACACTCGCAGCCCTGTGAATCACACGCTAACAGCCAATGATTTTCACCCATCTGTAAGACTTTGCATTAAAGGTGCATTGCGCAACTTTTCTTGAAATCTCTTATTAAAGGTGAAGTGTGTAGGATTTTGGTATATTTGGTTTATATAACATTTAAAAACTATGGAATACTGATGTTTTAATGAATCTATAATCACCTAAATGAGCCCTTTAATGTAAACTTACATGAGGAGTCATGTTTTGACGGTAGCCCAGAGTGGACAAACATCTTTTGAGCTGTAGTGTACAAGCCCAGAAGGGTGAGGGTGAGGTGATGGGTGCAACATGCAACTTCACCACTAGGTGGTGGTTACCAACAGGATGCTACCTGAGCTTAAAGGAGCGAGACGAAGCACAACTTCTGAAGCGTCTCTGTTAGCACGTTAGCAACAGTGTGTAAAACAGCGGTCTACTATTCTGTCAGTGCAACAACAGCTGTGTCTGAGGTCGTTGTCGTTATCCTGAAATCTGAAAAGTCCAACTGACGGAGTTCTTTAAGTCAGTTTGACTTAAGAGACGACTCAAACCAGATGGTCAGTGGTTCAATCCCATTCTACACCCTGAAGTGTCCGAACCACAGACTGTAAACAAAGATGGACGTAGCGTCCGTGACGTGACTCGTGGGTTTCGGCAGAGTGAAAATGAGGCTCGTAGTGGGCGGTTCACTCGTCGGCCATCTTGCCGATGCCTAACTCCTCCTACTTCCTGGTTCATCCAAAAATGGGCATGGTGCCGTGGCTGCATCCACAGAAGGTCGACCTTGGTGTCAATCAAGAGACCACGCCCCTTTGATTATGTACTTCCTAAGATATCGCCGCTCCACGTCCGTGGGCGGAGCCTGCTGAGGCACCGCCTTGTTTTTTAATCAAATAAAAATATTCCTCGCGCCGGTCGATTCCAAGAAAGTGACAGACAAAGCGACACGTTTGGATCTTTGCGCCGATGCTCCGCAGACATGAATGATTTCTTTAATAAGACGCCTTCTGCGCACGATTCCTCCAACAGCTCCTCCCACGACGGCCACAACTGTCGCCTGCCTCACCACAAACCAACGCGGAGCGCTGATTTAAAGGGCAACGCGCACGTCGGCGAAGCCGAAATCACAGGAAATGATCACCAGAACGCCGTGGAAGTGTCACATCTATCGGTGTTTAATTTGACATCGGCCTCGTAAAATCTTTACGCGGGAATCAACAACGGGCTACGACGCTTTGGAGGCAAACGTCGCTCCTGATGAGATGCGTTCCGTTTTTTGTTTCGCTTTTTTACATTTTACTTCCCCTTTCTTCTCCTGCTGTGATTATTGTAATTATCGGGGCCAGATTCCGAGCGGAGTCCCTCTCCCTCCACCCCAGCACAATTTCCATGTGCACTCACATTTGTGGCCCCGGTTGAAATTCATGAAGTCCCCCCAGTGCTGGGGTTTGCTGGGCTGGCGACCAAGCCGACAGCGCAATGAGCTCATTGTTACGCTCCGACTGCTGCTCTCGATTTCAGAGCTATCAACAGCTGTCGATCGGAGATGTCCTGGACCCCGTCCATCAATCAGGGGCCTCCATCATCAGGAGACAAAACAAAGACCACTCAGCCAAATGCACGGGCCAGAACCAAACCAGGTGCAACCAAACAGCCACAACACAAACCTCCACAACTTCAGGGTGAAAAAAAAAATGGTGGTGGTGGTTGTGGAGACGCCGCTACAAAAGGTCAAAAGGTCGACGGTGCGTGGAGCCTGTGAGCGTCACGGTGTCTCTGCCAGGTTCCAGGTGGGACTGGCTGCAGGGCAGTCCAGGCTGAATGAACTCGCAGCTCTGCATGCCGGAGTTGTTATGGAGTACAGGCCCCGCCCATTCGCACGTGTAACCAATCACAGATCAGCCACAGCTGTCAATCATGACATTTCTCAGTCTATTTTAGACTAAGTATCCACTAACGAATTACAATGAGCTGAAAACGGAGTTGCTGTCGACAAATCGAAAGGAGACCCTCGGTCCACTAACATGGAGGAGGTGAGTTGATGAGCAATACTGCAGGCGCCCACCAGGGGGAGATGAGTGAGCTTCACTTCTGAGGAGCTGAAATGGTCCGACTGTAGCGACGCATCAACAGATACAGCAAAGAACTGGACTAACCCCAAAATTTAGACTCCGCATGATGTGGTAAATAATATTATAAGTTTATAATAATATGCTTTTATTTCATTTTGAATTGAGAAACCTAATCAATGTGTTCCTTCAATGTTAAAAATTGAATGTAAACCTAAGTGAACCACACGTATCCATCTATCAATTTTTTTAATTTCCACATTCATCCATTCATTTATATATCTATTTATATATAATAATGTAATTCCAGTTGTATTCATATATGTATTTGTGTATGTGCTGTATTTCTAAATGTATGTATGTATCATTTACCTTATCCATCTTTGTTATTGTCATTTTTCTGTGTGTATTTTTGGAGTGAATCTAGAAATATTCGTGTGATTAACAAAAGAAAAGCTAAATATTAAACTTCCTGCTGTATATTATTATCTCTTCAAGTCAAAAGGTACAAATGTTTAACGCAAATATGGAAAATAATCACCACAGCTTGTTAAAGAGTAGGAATACCTGGAGGAGAGCAGCTGATAGTGCTAATATTAGTTAAGTGCTTCCTGATTGTCATGTTTACCCTTTCACACGTTCACCAAACAAAAACTACTCATACACAGGATATGGATCCGTTTTCAATGCAGGTAAAACATAGAGCAGTATAAAATACTTGACAGAGTGTGTGTACAGTATGTACAGTATGCACAGTATGTACAGTATGCACAGTATGCACAGTATGTACAGCGTGTATGTATGTACAGTATGTACAGTATGTATGTCTGCCTCCATCACAGAGCAGCCACCTCACTGAGCAGCGGTGCCCTGCTCTGCACCACACTGTGCTGAGGCAGCCGAGCGAGCGAGAGAGAGAGAGAGAGAGAGAGAGAGAGAGGGAAAGAGGGAGAGAGAGAGAGAGGGAGAGAGATGTATGTTTGTTAAATCTGATGCCTTAATAAATACTTTTTAATGAGCTCATTTATAAAGAAAATGATGATTAATCTGATCTAATCTGAGTCGTTTTCAGTCAAAGTGTTTTGATTTATGACATTTAAATATGTTGATAAAATAGAAAATAACAATAATACTTAACAAAAGTCTACATTATATTGGTCGTAGTTTGAAGATTTTTACAAACCTCACACTTGAGGATTGTTATCGGAGCAGCATAATATCGGATGACACCAGATTATCCGCAGGTTGTGCAGCAGTTTTGAGGCTTTGCAGCGCGAGTTGGGGGCAAGTGGGAAATATATTTATTATTATGTTCTTTTTAATCCCAGTATTGGCCGATGTTAATGCAGGTTTATGCTCCACTCCAAGGATGAAAGTACACTAGCGCTGCTTTCAGGACAATATTGGAAGTTTCCATCGATAATTTGACCAGGGAACATTAGCATAATATAACACATGAACGTGACTTTAATATTGATGTAGTTCCATCAGGTGGTATTGCATTTCTATTGGACTTATGGACTTCTCTTAATAAGCATGTTTCTATTAGTTTTTCTCATTTCTATTATATTTAAAGCTTGTTCTACACTTGGGGTTTGTACCGTGGTTGTTTTCAAATGTGCTCTAAGAATCACCTTTGACCTTTGACCTTTGTAATCAGAGATGCTGGGACACCAACGAGGAAGTTAATCGGCTCATTGGCTCAACATCGGGTCCGAAATCTTTGCAACGAAGACTATTAAGAAACACACCGATGAATAAACAACGGAACTGTTCATCATACCCGATGTTTCTGAGATTGATGTACATTTCATTCTCCTGACCTGTGAGAGGAAGTCAGAATGGATCCGGTGAAGTGTAAATAAATAGTGCAGGTAAATAAATCATGGCCTGATTCGACCCCTGCACCATCTGCTACTGCATCAGCAGAAGCCTATGACACGAAGATACATAATTAATTGTTAAACAACAATCTAATTAAAACAGACAAACTGGATGCTCCTGCCATTAGGGAGCTATAATTACCAGGCGAAAACATTTTTAAGCTAGAATGAAATATTCAAAGAGCAAAATTATCTTTGGCTCTCTGGTCCTGAATGTATTCATGTGGAGATGTGAAGAGCATCTGAAGTGGGACCTACAAGATGTCATTTTCCCTTCATCAAACTCAGTGTTTACTTTACTGCTGAGCCATATGTGCAGAGATTCTGGAGGAGAGACGCACAACAGCATTCATTTTTTTTAAAGGTGCAGTGTGTGAGGTTTGTTGACCTCTAGAGGTGAAGTTACAAGTTGAATCCATCAGCTCACCCTCACTCTTCTGAACATGCAGGAGAACCTGTGGTCGACTTCGGTTGTCATTAAAACTCAAAACATGTTGAGTACATCCACTCTGGGCTACTGTAAAAACATGGCGGCCTCCACAGAGAGGAGCCGCCCCTCATGTAAATATACATTAATGGGCTCATGGGCTTTTTTTCTCATATTTTTTTAGAGGTGACAATAATGACCAAAATCGTACACACTGCACCTTTAAAGAGTACAACAAATATTTATTTATTTAAAGGTGCAGTGTGTAATATTTTTTCACACCTACTGGTGAAGTTGCACATTGTATCCATGTTTTGTAATTCTCCTCCTATGGATCGACGTGATAAAAAAAAATGGCCGAAATCGTACACAGGGAACTTTTTTTTTTAAATTATTTTTTTTACTCTTCCAGGCCCATAGATGTTTTTTTTTGTTTATCTCTTTTCCGAGAGTGATCAGAAAGGAGCAGCGTGCTCCCATCATCCGTTAACCAGCTGCTTTGTGTATCCCTGCGCTGCCTACTTGACCCCGCTGACCCCCATTTATATTACTTACATCATCGTAATGTATGAATGCATAATTCAGATCCCTCCTCCCTCTCCTTTTTTTTTATCCCTGCTCGTATGGACGGACAGATGCGGGCAGACACACACACACACACACACACACACACGCGCGCGCACACACGCGCACACGTGACGGGCGTAACATGATGTTTCCCGCCAGGCCTATCAATTCCTATGTGTAGCGACCGCCGATTCCGAGCCGCCATCAAAACCCCAAACAAGATCCGCAGTCAGCAATTAAGGGAATATGGGGGGACATTAGAAAGACGAGCTGCTATCCGGCCTACACTCCCCATTCCCCGCACAGCGGGCGGCGGGATGAGTCTGGCGTGGAGGCGGGCCATGGAAGACCCACGCATACCCTGGGTCATCTATATTCCACCCATGTTATGGCAATATTGGTATTGGCAGGCGGGATGCTGATATTGGGTACGTAATGATGCAATTAAAACAGGAGCCATTTTACTATTATTGGCAGGAATGTGTGTTCCCCCGCCCTCCCCCGTTTTTAGGGAGGCAAATATGATTTGGACGCGGCGCAGAGAGAGATCCGGAGAGAACCCACTCGTAATAAAGGAATTCATCTTGTCATATCAATGTCGTTTTTGGTTCTCTTAATGCAGTTTATTAGAGGGAGGGAAGTGTTGCCTTTTCGGCGTATTTACATAAATCCATCGCGCGCGCACGTGCGCCCGTCGTCTTCACATCGCCGCCATAACTCACCTCGCAACAAACCACCCAGCCGAGTCTTATGTTTTTTGCTTAACGGCACTCAAGTCGAGAATCAAATACATAACGAGGGAGAGATGCTTTTCTTATCCATTATTGAAGTCGTCCGCCGCCGATACGAGACGTGAGAAACGGCGGCGGGAATGAAGGAAAAATGCAAATCAGTCCAATAATATTGGTTTTATGCACAGGTTATATACCTTGGAAATAAAAAGACCCGAGCCATATGTTTCTCCTTTGTTTCTAAAGGAGGGGGAGGGGGAGGGGGAGGGGGAGGGGGGGGGGGGGGGGGGGGGGGGGGGGGGGGGGGGGGGGGGGGGAGGAGAGATGCCTTGGTGTCACTTATGTTTCTGATTAGCAGAATGATTTATGCCACAATCGCTCAAAAACGCAGACAGCCAATGTGAAAATGCGATGTGACTCCACCAGATGTGCACAATAAAACATGGATTCCCATTGTAATCTGGGGTACTTAGTTTATATGAAGCTAATATAAGGCACACGTGGCAAAGTTACTCTTTCAAAAAAAAAAAAAAAAACTTTTTTGACTGTAAATGATCGGCTAAATGCTTAATCTGGAAATATGATATTCCTGATGTGATTTGGGGCTGGGGGTGGGAGGTTTCTCAAAGGGGGAGGAGTCAGGGAAGTCTCTGTGGCTTCGTGGACATTCATGTCTACCTCCATTCATGTCTGGTTGTGTGTGGATGAACTTTTTATTTACTTTTCATTGTTTCAATGTATAAAACTGAGTTTTTGAATCCTGAATGAGACAACAGGGGACAATGGGCTGATACGGGATTAAAGGTGCAGTGTGTAAGATTCATTTGTGTCACTACATGTTACATAACAATCACATACTGACATTTTTTCTTGAAATTATAATCACGGAAATGTTCTATTTTGCTTCCGTTACCCGAAAATGAGTTCATTCAAATATATTGACATGAGGAGTGGCTCCTCTCTACGGGGGCGGCCATGTTTTTACAGTAGTAAAAGTGGACGTACAAAACATCTTCTGAGTTTTAACGACGACCGAAGTCGACCACAGCTTCTCCTCATGTTCAGAAGAGTGAGGGTGAGCTGATGGACACGACATGCAGCTTCACCTCTAGAGGTCACCACATCTCACACACTGCGCCTTTAAGATGAGACCCCAGCGCAGCGATATATGACCTTGCAGCCCTTTATTTGACTTTCGATTGAATATAAATGTATTTGTTTTTGTGTTGTCTTATTTGAATGTGTGAATATAGGGTTGTTGTTGTTTTTGTTTTTGTGCTCCATCTTTAAAATTCAATAAAGAAACTTGATGAAAAAAAATGACGAGAAAAATAAATGGTGCTTTATGCCGGGGTGGCATGAGTGGGGGTTGATGAATTAGGGAAGAGTTCTGTACCAGCGACTTATCTACAAGACAAACCTGGTGGAGATCACAGGGATTAATTGCTTCAGAGGTGTGGAACGCCGCTTCCCCATTCTTCCCCGCGCATTCTGGGCCTAAACAATGATTAATCACCCTTTAACTATTCTCCCGAGGAACGCCGGCGGTTGCCAAGCCTGCCTGGCCTTATCCCCCGGAATCCCGCCTGCATGTGCAGGTAGTGGAGGGTACTTGTGCCAGGTACAGCGAGAGGCAACCTGTCCTCATCCGTTATCAGATTAGCAAAGTGTCAGGGAGCAGACGCACAGGAGCAACGCTGTTGTTCCTCGCCGGGTCCCAAACCGCTGCCCGCCAACTCCGCCCCCTCCCCCTCCTCTTCCTCCTCCTCCCCCTCCTCCTCCTACGTTTTTACTTCCTGTAACCCCTCCCGCCTCAGCTGCCACTCACTGCCGAAACCAGCAGCCCCCGTCAGTCAGCCAGTCACGTGTCTCTGGCTCAGCTGGCTGAGCTGCTGAGCCTCTGCCAACCAGAGGAGGCTGTGAATCCGATCACGTGACTCCAACTTCTCCTGAGAGAGAGAGGTGCCCTTCAAACGCACGCATCTTATCGTTTATAATCGACTTAGATTGAAACAGATGTAAAGATCTAAAGTGTCTATATCTCCTTTTAGCGCCAAACGTATTTATAGTGCGACTGGAAACAAGACTTTTGATGAACAAGCAGCGATTTGAATCCAAGTCAGTAGAGCCAGTAGAGGTCAAGGTCAAGGTCAAGGTCAAGGTGAGCTTTGGACTCTGCCAAAGACATCTACCAAAGCAACAAGGAACATACATGTTCAATTTGTAATTTTTCATGAAAAGGTAAAAACATGTTTTTTAAATACGGCAAACAAAACTTTGCTTAAAAATAATAAGGAAAAAAATTTTTTTGTAGAAAAAAAAAACGCGTGTAAAAATGTGTCATCCATCATTAAATAACAGGTTCATAACGAGAGGCATTTTAAGAAAAAAAACAAAAAAACATTTAGTTTGAAGTCCCTAAAAAACATCCATGGTCAGACAGACGCCATGAAGAGGTCACAGTGAATAGAGCCGCCTCAGTGGGATGAAGAACCTCCCCTGACCCGTATGACATCATCATCATCATCATCATCATCATCATCATCATCATCATCATCATGGCTCTGGTCAGTTAGTGAAAAAAATAAATAAATAAAAATGAGGTTACCCTTTGAATATTTGATGTCACCTGCAGCGAGCCGGCGTCTGCTCCCTCTCTAATGTGGGAGACAGAGGGAACATAGGCAGACGGTCCCTGGCTGATCTCGATTCCATGACAGAGGCTCATAAGTGCGTGAAGGGGTTTTTATCTCCATATCGACTCAGTATCTCAAATGGATAAGTTGTGTTGCCTCTGATTTGTGTGTGGAGGAGGACTGAGGCGTGAAAGCTGCGGTAAAGGCAGGGACACCTCTCCGCTAATGCTGTTTGAGCTGCCTTGAAGCCCTGAGGGCCCCCCCACACACACACACACACACACACACACACACACACACACAGTCCCCCCGCCTTCCCTCACAGATGGACCCCACTCCACCACTGTCTACTTAACGCTTCCCTGCTCTCGATCAGCTGTCAAATACAATGTTATCACACGGCAACGCAACCAAAGCAGCAATTACTCAACAGGAGCTTCGCCACAAACACAGAGAAAGAGCAGAGTTATTCTTCCTCCTCTTCTTTTTTTTTTTTTTTTTTTTAGAGCGAGGACGTGAAGAGTCGCGGAATCAGAGCATGTTTTGTTTGAGCGGTCGACAGATGTGGACGAAAACAACGACGCTAAACTGAATAGAAATGATAAACATTTCACAAATATGCCACAAAAATGGAAAACTGAAGCCGGACTTCTGAAGTCGTCACTTCACACTGGTGGGTCCGTTCAAAAAGGTCAAAGGGGTTTTTACAGTGGATTTTCGGACGATTGCCGCAGAAACATAAGTCAGGGACACTCAGACGTTCGTCTCAGCGAGACGATGTTCACAAACCCACAAATAAATAGGATTGTTAGAGGTGACGAGTGAAATACAGGCGACGTATCAACCTCAGGAAACAGCATTATGGTTTCAAATGTCACGGATTCAAAGATTCTCAAAACAAGCCAAATGTCACGTGAGGTGGGATGTGATCATGGACTTAAAAAAACTTAAGAAAAACAAACAGATCAAAGGGAAGTTATATTTAGACCATGTGACAAAGAACAGTAATATCCTGTATCCTCTGCTCTCGGTCCGTCGACTCATGGGACAAACGACAAGATGTGAATGGAAAAATAGTCTTCCAGAAAATATTAATAATTAAAGTCATAAAAAAAATGAAGCCAATGGACAAATGAAATGCACATTTAAACACTGAAATATATTGGACCGTGCAATGGAAATACACAAATATATATATGTATGTATATATCTTAATTATTGTTATCATTATTATTTTAAAGACTTTTCAAGAGAATAATGAATCTATTAAAAAAAAAGATCCACTCTGATCCCAGCAATTACAGATCATTGATTGTTGTGTAACAGCCCCGTAAAGACTGACAGGAGCTGCAATGATCGAGTTACTTATACAATGAAAACATTTGTTTTTTTGCACAATTGAGGCTTAAAAAAAACACACACACACACAAAAAAAAAAAAAACTTAATCGAGGTACATGAACCTCCGTGAGGCCCCTGATCTCCAAGCACTATATATTATTCACTTGACAAGCTGTGGGGTTGTTGTGAGTCGAGCACGAGGCTCATTCAAACACGTGACAGAGCACCAGGCTTTTTTTGACACATATGTTAACAATGGCGCTGAGCTGCCGCCGCAGCCGGAGCGGCGAATTAAAAAGACATCTTAACACCTACAGACACGTCCTCTTAATGTTACAATGTGCAATCTGTTTCCATTGAGCGCGGAAGCTAAATGCCGGCGTGCAACAGTGTTAATCAGTCAGATTTATACTCGTCAGATGTGGCGCGAGGTGACAGGCCCGGCTTTATTTATTTGTTTATCTACTTATTTCTCCGGTTGTTTGTTTGCCGTGGATTGCGGCGAATTTCCTGGCGGCGAGCTCTTAAAACAGCTCGTTCAATCCGGGTCCATCTGTCAGTCCCTCGCTCCGGGTGGAGGGAGAGGGGAACCGGAGGGGAGACGACATCATCAGTGTCGCCTTTGAACTTCCTGATTCGACCTTTGCTGAACTCTGCTCCGATCTGCTAACATGGAGGAGAGGAGTGTATCGTATCGTGGCCTATTCTGTAGCCAGCCACTAGGGGGTGTTGATGGCGCCACCGTTCCACGTCAGAGGTTCGACTGCAGCTTCGTCGGCAACTTGTTTCCGCCGAGAGAAGCTGCTTTTACGCCGCCACTCGGATTCGACCCGCTCACGACAGCATCGCTGTTAGCGACCTCCGCTCGACCTTCTCCTGCTCTGTGATTGGCTGTTGGAAACTATGGTTTGGTCCGCTAGGGGGTGGCACAGTCCGTTCCTCTGTCTTCACACACGCGCGTACGTTACGTCTTCAGCGGCTTGTTTACACGGAGACGAGCTGTTTTTCACACCGCCGCTCCGAACCCTGAACCGGGCGCTTGAACCGCTAACGACAACATCGCCATGCCCCTCCCCCCTCCCCCGCCCCCTCTGCTAATTAAATCATAAGGAGGAGCTGTGCTTCGTGAGCTCCATCCTCCATCGTTATTCCACCTATTCCTCTTTGCGTAAACACGGCGCTAACTCCCTGAAGGGCAGCTGTTTGTATCTGATGCGGCGGCGGCGGCGGCGGCGAGAGCAAAGTTTGGGTAAAGTTGTCACTCGGCGCCCCGAGGAGTCGGGGGACCGGCAGCCTGGCAGGTGCGGCAGTTTATCACAAAGCCAGAAATAATTGAAAGTGACAACTGGCAGCAGCACAAATGATTTATTAGTCTTTTACTCAGCTCCTAACCATCCTCGGGGCTGGAATCAATTATTCACCAACTATGTGTCTTCAAATCATTAATTCTACCGCGCGGAGCCAAACGCCGTCCCACTCCGTGTACCGCCGCCGCGTGGAACCAGCGCCTTGGACGTGTTCCACCGGGTTCTGCCGCTCCGGCGTCT
>JAFBJT010039032.1:0-10052 GCA_016785325.1 Chascanopsetta lugubris | reverse complement strand
TTAAAAACTTAGTCACCACATGAACATTATGAATTCAATCCTCATAGATCATATTTCAGGTACATTAAAAAAAGTATTTAGTGAAACTGCAAAACTGCTGAGTTTCTATGAGCTGTTGTGACACGTTCTATCTGATTACTCAACCCACTTACATCAGAGGTGTTGTTTCTCTCTGTGGGTGTGGAAGAGGAAGAGGAAGAAATGTGTCTCCACAAACCACAGAGAAAACATGATTGATGCCATTAACTTATCGTTTTCAAATAGTTATTGCCACTTCTACACACCTACACCACAACTGAAGTGTGGAAGTACCTGGATTATGACATCATAGTTCATGTACTGGTGGTAATGTCACAGTGAGACAGGTTAAAAGATAGTGTGTAGGACTTGGTGACATCTACTGGTGAGGTTGCAGCTGAACGTGAGAACCTGTGGCAACCTTCAGTTATTATTGGAACTAAAAAAAAAAGGTTTCAAGTTTGTCCGTTCTGGGCTACTGTAAAAAAAAAAAAAAACTACACGCAGGCCTCAGTAGACAGGAACCACCTCTCATTACCATATAAAGAACTCATTCTAATGCATCAAAAATAGCACTTTGTTCATTCAGGTGATTATACACTAACATGTACCTATTCTGATTCATTCTTATAATGTATATTTGTATGTAGAGTGCTTTGACCTTACTTTCATTGCTGCTGCTCCTTTTACTTTTATTCTGCACTGTTTTGTTTTATTTGACTAAACCGACTCAGAGACACACACAATAATTCCTGTTTCACTTTGTTCTATTCTATTTGAATAGACTCAATTTTTTTAATATATATTTTTCTCTCTCTCTCTCTCTCTCTCTCTCTCTCTACACATATATGTATATATATACATACCAGGAAAGGCTGATTGCAAGATAGGCTTTTAAATGCTTTTAAACAAGTAGTAGTTCGATCACTACCTTGTGTTCCGAGTATCTCCATGTGCAGATGTGCGAGGCCGCTGGCGGCTGACAGCGCCAGCTTGATCATCCCTTCAGTAGTCACAGAGTAGCGGTTCAGGTAGTCGAACAGGGATCCGTACTCATGATAGTCTGACACCAGCCACAGCTGAGTCCATGTGCCATTATCTGAGACACAGAAGATCGATCATCACGACACGCATCACCAAAACCTGTCCCTCGTGATTTTGAAAACACACCTTTATTATCAGCAGCGATGAAACCCAGGATGTTCTCGTGGCGCAGCATGATTGTCTGGTAGATCTCCGCCTCGCGGAACCAGGAGCGCTCCTCTCTGGACGAGAAGATCTTCACCGCCACGTCGCCGCCCCGCCAACGTCCTCGCCACACCTCCCCGAAACGCCCCTTCCCGATGATCTCCTGCAGGACGATGGTTCGGGCCACGGTTCTCTGGACGAACAGAGGCAGACCTGCTCCGAGGGGAGGAGACACAAATGTAATCTATTACATGAGGAATACAAGTATTCAGTATTACTGGAAGTTCACTTCAACACATGGCTGGGAATTGAACCCTTTTGGCCTCAGGCATTCGAAGCACATGCTGAGACACAATGTTTGCCATTCATCCATTCACTTCACTACTAATACTCTTTATCTATGTGACGCACTTTCACTGTGACAATGGGAGTGTGAAAGGTGCAGTGTGTAATATCATGGTTGTTTTTTTTCACTTCTAAACATTTTGCAAAACCATTACAGACTGACATTTTCATGAATTTATAAGCATCTGAGTGTCTGAAACTGAATGTTATTGTTTTCCCATTCCCAAATGAGCCCATTAAAGTATAGTTACATGAGGAGGTGGGTCCTCTCTATGGAGGCTGCCATGTTTTTACAGTAGTCAAAGTGGACATACTAAACATCTTTTGACTTTTAATGACAACTGAAGTCTGCCATAGGTTCTCCTGCATGTTCAGAAGGGTGAGGGTGAGGTGATGGACACAACTTCACCTCTAGAGGTCACCAAATCTTACACACTGCACCTTTACGTATCTTGCCCAAGGGAAGACTGTGATCAAAGAACAGACCCTCTGGTTTGAACACCCCGAGCAACAGCCGCACCCAACTGACCTGAGCCTGAACCAGATGTGGAGAGGTCGTAAATGAGGTCCTGCAGGGTCCGGTCTTTAGCCAGGTACAGGTGGTCGCAGGAGGGGTCCTCCACCTCCAGCCTCTGCCTGTGGTTGTACATCCTCTGATGATACTGATACAGGAACAGGCCCACCAGCAGCAGCAGACACAGCAGGAACAAGGGCCCTGCGATCACAGCCACCAGCTCCACCAGGCCCCAGGTCCCACCGGGGCCGTAACCTCCCTCCAGTCCTGGTGGAGTGGTCACTGAAAGGAGATCAGATGTCCTGAGTTGGGATTTGACCCTTGCAGTAATCTACAATCATTTTTTTCCCCATTATTTCACACAGAAACGTCACAATCCTCAAGTGAAACAGTGACAGGCATTTATTTTGAAAAAGTAGCAGCTCCTTGGTGTCACAGCTCCTACCTGAGGGAACTTTGAGGTTGATGCTGTTGCAGTAGTTGGTGTAGCAGCAATGAATGTTGAGTAAACCCTCTGCACCCCGGCAGTAGAAGGGCTGACCGGGAGGAACCAGCTTGTCCCGGGTGATGCAGATGCGGATGTGCTCCTCCTGGCCGTTGATGGAGGTGGAGGCCATGCAGGCGCCATCAGTCTCGCACCGGGCACCGGTCTTCTCACACTGGATGGTGGAGCAGTTACACCAGAGAGCTGCAGAGACAGACGGGACAGTGAACTCTGATGGAAAAGGGGCATGGAACATGTCTAAACGATTCTAAAAACGTCTGAAAAACATAAAAGAGTCTGTGAATGATCAAACTGAGACGTCCTCTGCGGAATTTAGTGAGACACACTAGATCGTGTGTGGTGGAGAACTCCTAAACATGCAGGTGGACTCATCTCCACAGAATAATGGAAATATGATGAACTTGTTTGGTGGTGACTGACTCACACGATGGCAACACCCACACCAACAGATGCTGGTGGTCAAATATGAGAAACCAAAACAACCACAGAGGGAAAAAAAAAGTCAATTGTGACTAAATCTGAAATGAGCCCTGACACTTCAGATCCACTGAAATCTGCCGGCTCGGTCGTACACAAGTGCGCTAAAGGAGAGATGAAATGCTCATGAAACAAACAAAAAAAAATTTTTTTTTAAATTCCTATCAAAATAATTGTATTATTAATCTTACATTGTTGGAAAAAAGAAACACCAGTGTCCACCGCCTCTCATCCCGTCACATGACCTCTCTCAGAGGAGCTGATCAGGTGCAGCTCGTTATCAGGTGATTGGTTTGATCAGTGTGGGAGAGGAGAGGAAGCAGGGATGGCAGCACTCCTCAGGTAGGTCGTGGCACGATGGTAAGTGATGATACAATAAAGGGCCATTAAAGGAAAATATCTGTAACGGCATTACACCACCAACACATCTATAATTCCATGTTATTTCTGCTCAAAACTGACCATGTGATTCAATGTGGCAGAGTAGAGACTTATCAGACCTGGCAACCCTTGCTAAATCCTATGAGTGTGGCCTCACTTTCCTAATTCAAAAGGAATCTGGCTCTTGTGGTTTTGTGCTATCAAAGTGGCCAATGACAGCATCGACAATGAATCACTGTGATTAACATATTTGCTTTATTTATATGACCTTTAACGTATTTTGAGCTTTTTTTTACAGGAAAATCTATTGTATTTTCCTAATATTTGGCATAAAGGACTTTCTATTTAAACTATCTATATATTATAATTAATTCTATTCTAATTCATTTTACACAACATTTACTGTACTCTAATGACAATTACATTGAAAAAAATGAGTATAAAATACTTAAATACTCTCCATGGAGGCGGCCATGTTTTTGGGCTAACTAAACATATTGTTGATTATAATGAGATGATTTTTCAACATGCTTTGAAACGAAGGGTGATCGAAAACATGCAACCTCAACACTAGGTGTCACTAAATCCAATAATCTAATTTATGTATGAATATTGTAAATATAAATAACACGTCTACGTCTTGAGCACTTTGATCTACATCAACATTGGATGGCTTTACAACATTGACACATGCATTATATTTAAGGATATGTCTTAATGTAACATGATACGTTTCTAACATGTCTGAATAACAATGACGTAACATGATAAACACTTTAAAAGTATTAAAAGATACGTCATAGAAGAAACACACAGCTCCATAACACAAGCGGTGTGTTTACTGTTGAATCATTGACTGAGCTCAGTCTGTGCTACATGATGACACGTTGGACACACGATGCTAAACATCTCCTCAACGGTAAACATACGACATGTACCAATGACATGACACATGTTTAAATAACACACACACATGTGTGCGAATTAAAACTCGAATAGTTCCGAATCAACGGCTCCGTTGTGTTGCTTGTTTAGCTAACCTAGCTAGCATTAGCTCGTGGCTAAGCTAACTTCACGTCCGCTCCGTGCTGACAGCGACAGCGGCGGCCCGGAGCGCCACACAGGAACAAACCCAAGCAAAACACCGAACCACTCACCCTCCGAGCTTCTGTACAGGACGACGTGGACGACAGCGACGGCCAACCACATCTGTAAGTTAGCCATGGTCAATACATTCCCGGTTCATCGCATTGACACATTAGGGTAGCTAACTGGAGCACGGTGACAGCTAGCTAACCCCTGACTGTCAGTTTACTAACATGCTCCACCAGCAGGCTGCCAGACACACACACATACACACATACACACACACACACACACACACACACACACACACACACACACACACACACACACACGTGATGAAAAAGACAGAATCTAGTCATTGTTCTAACCACAATCATACTACTTGCCAAGTTAATTTCGATTGAACTTAATCTAAATTTGATTCTAACCTGAGCACAACACCTTAACCCATTCCTCTCTGACTTTCACTTAATTTTATTTAATCTTACTCATTCTATCCAAACCCTAAACTTAACCCAAGAATAATTGAAGCATAACTTCATTGTAACCTAACCTAACTTTTAACTTCAATGAACCTAACCCTGAAATGATCTTAGCCAGAACTAACCATTACCCAAACATGATCTAATTTAACCCCTAACTTCACCCTAACCCAGCGTAATATCAATATAACTTAAGGTTCTTACCCTGCCTTTAAAACTAACTTAATCCTTAACCAACTGTAAACCTTGAACCTAATTCTAGAGAATGGGTATAGATGTATATCAATTGTATTCTCATGACACCCAGCTTCATTAATACTGTATGTTAATTTGAGATGATTGTTTTCATTGTTTTCATACATACCACAGTTAAAGCTCCATGGTTGTCAGATGTTACCTGTCACTTACTAAGTTTACACTTGTATGTTGTCAGGTGTTGTCAGTCAACATCCAGGTGTTCCAGGAGATGGCAGAGACAGATGGTAAGTTTATTATGAAAGTGTTCTTTCCTTATCATTTGATCATTTAGGATACAAGTGTTGACCTTCATTGCTTTTATTGATAAAATTGGGCTCATGTGTGTAAGTTATAAATGGCAGAATCTATCATAATAATGTATTGGCAATATCAGAAACTGGCAATAAAGACATGATTTCACTTCAATCTTACCGGACTTTTAAAAGATTCTTCCGAAACTACTTGATTATTTACAAAAAATGATCTACAACATATTCAATATAGAATTCCTATAATACAAATCTATATGAGTCTTATTTACATTTACAATACCAGAATGAATGGGCAGGTTAACATATGGGTGAACAGGTGATGAGGTAGATACTATGACAGTTGTAGCACCTGTGAGACTGAGCCAATCCACATCATCATCATCATTGTTCATTCTATAAACTTTTAATATGTTCATGAAAAAAATTGATTTGAATGTATCCTCTAATCCCAAATAGATATATAAACATGGTTTGTTTCTCATCCTTTAAAGTGAACCTCAGAGTCTCAGCACTTCTCATTTGTGGCCTTCATATGAGTCACTGTTCCTCTTTGTAGTTTCAGTTTGTCTGGAGTCACCAACGCATCTTTAAAAACATGTTTCAAACAGAAACATCTATTTCTTGGCCTTCTTAGAGTCTTTCTTCTTCTCCTTCTTCTCTTTGTCCTTCTTCTCTTTCTCTTGCTTCTCCTTCTCCTTCTTCTTCTCGTCCTTGATCTCCTTGTACCTCCACTTGGGCGGCTCCAGGAAGCGCTTGTCGCTCTTGGACTTCTTCTTTTTCTTGGGCGTGGCCTCGGTGGGCCGGATCACATCGATCTTGGGGATGCAGCCGGAGGGGAAGACGCTGTTCCTCCTCGCCATGCTGCGAGGAATGAAGTTGCTGGCCACTTTGGTGGAGGCCAGCGACAGGATGCTGCCACGCCGCTCGGTGTCCACGCAGCAGGTGGTGCTGATGGATTCGGCGGAGTGGATGGTGGGGATGATGTGTGACACGGAGCCATTGCTGTGACACACCGAGCTCTCCTGCAACTCCTTCTCTGGGTGTTTCTTCACCAGCTCGGGGACGGCCAGGCGCCTCTTCCCCACCTCCGGGGGGCTGGTGGGGCACAGTGGGTGGCACCCGGTGGAGATGAGGGGACTGTGAATGCTGGTGGTGATGCGCACCATGTGGTCCATGACCCCGTTGTCCTCGGGGTCGCGAGGAAATCTGAACCCAAATGTGTTTTTAATCCGCTGGGTGATTTTCTCCGTGGCGCTCTTCTCGGCCATGGCCTTGGCCACTCGCTCCTTCAGGTCGGGCCACTCGGGGACGAAGCTCTCGCAGAACTGCTCGGCTCTCGGACGCAGGTTCAGGCGACGCATGCGATGCAGGGTCTCGTAGCGGCCGGTTTTCAGAGCCCAGTCCCGAGCACATTTTCCTCTTGTGGTGTCGACCGCATGAGTGTCAGCCCCTGGAGAGAAAGGGAGGGAGAGCGAAGGGTTAATTTTCAGTGATGAAAGTTAAAAAAGATAAGTTAAAAAAGAAATAGAAAATAGAAAAAGAGATTCAAACAATATTAAATTTAAAACAAATAATGACAACCATTCTTGACGAATCGTGTTTTACTGTTTATTTACAGTTATTTTAATCTTTTATTTATTTTTGGATCTATTGGCAGAAATTGATTTTGAAATATTCTATACTGATGCTTGTCTATACTGAACAATTTGTAGCGATGTTCGACCTGCAGAGATTTTAGGAAAACGTTCGTCGTCTAAAAATAAATCCTGCGAGTGGCTAATCCACAACCAGCCTGCAGGACTAGCGTGGCAGAGATTACTGCAGGTTGTGTTAAGATGTGGTAATGTCCTCAGAATCATCCCTTAAACCAGGCTGGCGTCACTGGCACGTTCACTTCACAAATAGAGTCAGCCAGAGTCAAATATGGACACAGATCAACCACAGGGTCATCTATTCTCTTCACTGCTGCTGTAACTGTTCATCTAGAGCTGGAGAGCGCATCATTCAAAAGAAAAAACAAGTGTATTTCAAATAGTTCAAAGGATCCGCTTCTTGCGTACCGGCCATAATGAGGGCAGCCACCACGTCAGTGCGTCCTGTCATGGCGGCTTTGATGAGGGCGGTGAACCCGCGACAGTCCTTTATTTCCATGTCTATGCCAGGAAAGTAGTTCAGGAGATACAGGACTGTGTTGATGTGACCTGGAGATGGAGACGCAGAGAAGAGGAGGTTCAATTAAAACATTAATAAACCTGTAATAAGTTAATTTTGTTTCGGATGATAATTAGCACATGACATCGTTCGGATCAATGGATACAATTAGTTGATGCACTGGCATCAAGTATCAATATTTGATTGTTTATTTTATTGTATTGACAGTATATGAGTATGTTACATGATTGTATTTATGAATTGCCTTGTTTGTGACATACTATTTTTATTTATTTATTCTCTATTTTTATTTTATTAGAAAATCTAAAGAAAATAAAAAGTAGATGTAGTATAACAAGTTGTATAGTTGCATCATTGAGGTAGCTGTTGCTTAGAAGGTCATTGGTTCGATCCCATTTTTCCACTTGCACATTCTGCAGTCCCAAGTGCAAAATACGGAGCCATATATTGTACTGTATTGGATGTGTGAGTGGAACTACAAAGTTTCTTTATTGGATCATTAAAAAAAATCTTTTTATTGTTTTATTTTTTATAAAATCATTTATTTCAGTTGTTTTTTGTTTTTTGCATTTTTTTCATTTTTAAACAAAGTTTCTCGATGTCTCATGAAGGTGACACTCACCAGCTTGGGATGCGATCATCAGTGCAGTGTTGCCCTCATTGTCCTGGTGGTTGATGTCTATGTGGGGGCAGTAATGAAGTCCCTGCACAATGTCTAGGAAACCTTTGCAACATGCCACCATCAGGCCATTCTGTTATGAGAACCGACAGTAATGAAATGAGATTAATCAGCATGTCAAAGATTCCATAAAATAGTTTATTATGGTGTTTGTCTCCCTCACCCAGCTGTTGATGTCCAGCTCCATCACCTCCTCTTTGGTCACCCCCCTCTCCAGGACCTTGCGCAGAGACACCGACTCATTCCGGGCACAGGCCTGGTACAGGGTGGTGGCCGTGCACCCGTTGGCGATCCCTGGCGTGTAGTCGGGAAGCACCGAGTCATCGGAGAGGATGCTCTCTGAGTCCGAGTCTCCACCCGACAGGGACACGTCGTCGTCATCGGGGCCGGAGCCCAGGTGAGGGTCCTCGGCTGCGGTCGCCATCGTCCAGCGGTTGAACAGGTGAGATGGAGTTTCCTTTGGGCTACATCTACAATTGAATTATCGAAATGTCAGCGCCACATCCCAAGTTATCTTTTTGACACATTGACAGGGATGAGGCTGTCACTCAGGGATTATGTGCGGCTGTATGAGCTCAAGCGTGCCTTTACTGTTGAGTAACTGGATCAGTATCTGAAAGCCATGCTGAACACACAGCGGAGGCTAAATGAGGAACAGCCCACCTCAGAATAACCTGAGTCACATGTGGACGTGGTCAACCCGGGGTCTGACTTGGGTTCGATTCTCATTTCTCACTCTCGGACTAATGAGTTATAATTTCATGCTATATACAGCCTCAATGAAAACCATTTTCATTAGACATCTAGTGGTGAAGTTGCATATTGTATTCATCACCTCACCCCCTCCCCATTCAGGCAGCAGGAGAACCTATGGTAGCCCTCAGTTGTCATTAAAACAAAAGATGTTTCGTAAGTCCACTCTAGGTTATTGTAAAAACATGGCAGCTCCCATCAGGGGGACCCGCTCCTGATGTACATATATGTTAAAGGCCTCTTTTTAGGGTCATGTAAAAAGCAGGTCATGCAATTAGATGATCATACATTCGTAAAAATTGATTAATTATTCATTTGTTTTCTAATTCGAACCCAAACCTAAGAAGTGACAGAAATTGACCAAAATCTTACACAATGCACCTTTAAGACATGGATCATGTCTGAAATTGTGAAACATCAGCGATTAGTATTTCAAATCTTTAGGGCATAGCTGATTTAATATTTTTGACAATAAACATATCTGAAAATAAACCTTTCAGAAACTTTCAAGACACATGGAATCTTCATTTTTATGAAATCAAAGTAAAACAATATAAGTATTTTGAAAAGCAGCTCAATAATGTGCAAACATTAAAAAACTTACCATAAAGGTTCATTAAACTTAAGATGTCAATGCCTCCGTATGTTTTTCAGCTCCAGTCCCAGAACTTTTGCTCGTTGTGGACTGAAACTCGTAGTCGTCTCTAACTTCCTCCCAGCTCGAGCAGTAGAGGAGGTCACACTTCTCTTCCTTCTGCTACTTTTTCCATTTCCACGTGCGCGTGTTGTTGCGATGACATAAAAGTGAGAGGAGTGGGAGGAGGCGGAGTCTGTGCACAGACACTTGTGTTCAGCTCCTGTGCTCAGCTCATCCCACTTACGGCAGATTTGACAGAGAGGATTAGAGAGTCTCTACACTTTCAACACTAATGATTTTACCAGC
>JAFBJT010038945.1:2909-30819 GCA_016785325.1 Chascanopsetta lugubris | reverse complement strand
AATGAGGAGGGAGAGAGGTGGGGAGGGAATGTGAGAAAATAGGAAAATCAGCGAAGAAGAAGAGGAGGAGGAGGAAGAGGAGGAGGAGGGAGAGGTGGTGGCTGTTTGGGAGGATGTTCCTCGGCAGAGTGATGGTGATTGCAGTTGCCGGGGGAGACGCATAAAAGGCTCCTGAGTCAGTGAATCCCAATGAGCTCCCAGAGATCATCACGTACTGGGACATTATCACCAGTGACAGTGTTATTCCAGCCTATTGATCCCGTCCCACAATAAACTGATGGCATTTGAATATGCCAATAAGTGGATCTGGGCAAAAGCTTGAATGATTCGCCTCGGCCTCTGCAGCAGAGGATTGTGACCCTGAGGCCACAACACACACACACACACACACACACACACACACACACACACACACACTCCTTCACATTTACACCCCCCCCCTCCCCCTTGGTCACTTTTAGAGTCTCTTCATGTCGTCCTCATTGGCTGCGCGTTCACCGTGTTAGTTCCCCAATGTAAACACCAGGGGCGCTATTGTACAAAGTTGTACAGCGTCCATCCCTGCGATAGAAATTAACCCTTGTTGTAACAAATGAATTTATTCAGTGAACATGAGACACGGCTCGAGACTTTTAATTTGAAAAGGTCATAGGAAGTGATGTAATCACCTGTTGTGGTGATATCCTCACAAAACTGTAAATGAGCAGCGTGTAACAGAGGCAGAGTAAGTGCGCTAATGGCTCACAACTCACTCTAGTGGTTAAACAGTGGTAGTGTGGGATGGCTCGTATTTTCTTGTGTTGATATATTTTATTTTTTTGACACTCTAACGACATCAATTCTGATGTCCAAAAAAACTACGCATAGCCCCTTTAATGTATCTGTATCGATATGTTATGGTCATATGCACAATTATGCGCACGACTCATTCAAGTGGTTAAAACGTGGTATTACGGGATGGCTAGCATTTTCTTTAGTTGATTTCTTTTTTCGTTATTTCTTGACACTCTCATCTGTACCTGTACATATCTGTTATGGTGAGATGCACAGTTATGCTCACCGCTCATTACACTCTCTAGTGGCTCAAAAGTGGTATGGCAGGATGGCCTGCCTATTTTTTTTTTTTCCTTACATTCAATCTGCCCTGTGTTAACATGTCTGTCCCTGTGCTCTCTCCCTCTATAGGTTTAGCCCCTACGAGTGGTACAACCCGCACCCGTGCAACCCCGACTCCGACGTAGTGGAAAACAATTTTACGCTGCTCAATAGTTTCTGGTTTGGAGTTGGGGCTCTCATGCAGCAAGGTAGTTGCCTCAGCCCTGTGGCGGCCGCCGCTCCGAGGAGCTTTGAGCTCTCTACATCCCACTGTCTCTGAGGGACGCTGTTGGTTTTCTTTTTTCACCCCAATGCCAGGGGCAACACAGAGAGAGGCCTCTGGGGAGGGCTCAGACGGAACTTAGACTAAACGTGCATGTAATGGGTTTTTTTAATTGAGTCAACTTAGCTCACAGGAATGCAGAGTAAAACCCACAGTGAATGTTAGAAGTACATTAGAGTGTGAGAATCAAACATCCCTCATCATCAGGTTACCGTTGGTTTTAAAGGGGACCTGCTATGTGCCGTAGACCGGCCACTTTATTAGGTACACCTCCGGAGCGCAGCCTGCGCCGGCTTTGATCCTCGGGGCAGACATTCGACAACATATTCCACCTACTTTGTACCATATTGACGGAGCAGCCTTTTTACACGATTGCTGCGGGCGTGTCAGCTGCTCATTAACATATCCCAGACTCCACCACCTGGGCTGATCTGATACTAGCATTATAGAGCAGTCGAGCAGGTGTGCCTAATAAAGTGGTCGTCCTGTCCCGTTACTGTAAAATCGAACAAAGATTCGTACAAAAGTCATTTATTTACCTCCTCGCTTCGATTATGTTGTGCTCTGGGATTCTCAGGCCAAGAGGGCGGGGCTTATGCACGCTGAGTCAGCCACTCCAAAGGCTCATGGAAGTCAGCCAATCAGGGGAAAGATGGCTCTTAGAAAGGGAGCGGGGCTTTAAGGACATCTCAGATGAGTAGGTGGGACATGAAGACACTGCATTCTGCCACTCCAAAGGCTTCCGGAGGTCAGCCAATCAGAAGGAAGACAGCTCTCAGGGAAGGGGGCGGGGCTGAAGGGCATCTCAGCTCATTGCAACAGTGCAGAATGAACGTTCTACAATTTAATTTTGTAAACAGAGTCTGGGAATTGAACCAATGACCTTTCAAAGTGCAGGATCCACAGATACACAACAGATATACAGTACACAGAGTATTTTAAATATAGTCGACTGTAAATTACCCTAAAAGCGTCAAATACCATATCTTAAAAAAAGTTAAAAATGGACATAACAGGTCTCCTTGAAAGAACAATACTGCAAATGATGCTCTATTCACAGTGGTGAGAGCACCACAATTACCCCATAGGCCTCTCTTCTTGCCCCTGTGCCCCCTCAGCACCCAGAGACCAGTGGGGTGTGGAGTCAGGATGTGAGGTTACCTTGGGTACATGACTCTCTGGCCCAAACAGCCTGTCACTTCTGCGCATTGTTGTTGTTTTTTTAGGGTTTTTTGTTTTTTTGGATTGATCAGTATTCCATGTGTTTATTAGATTTGATTGATTTATGCAAAAAAAGACGCCCCTTTCTCCCTGTCTCCTGCATTATTTATTTAAAGCACCCGCTTGTGACTGAGACGGGATCGTTCCACGTGTTTGAAATCCAACAATCATCTTGTTTTGAGAGCTCCCTCGAGTGATTGCATCTTGAAATGCGCGGCACACGTGCCCGCCGGCTTGAAAGGAGTTCTCCAAAACACGTTTAGGTTGTTTTTCACACCCATCAAAACAATTACGACGGGAATCATGATGAGGAAATGTTTTATTTTATTTTTTTATTTTTTTTCCAACTGAGATTTGACACTAACATTCTCGCCATGCCGCCTCCCCCGCTTCCCCCCGCCCCTCCTCCTCCCCCGCCCCCACACCAGGCTCAGAGCTCATGCCCAAGGCCCTGTCCACTCGGATAGTGGGAGGCATCTGGTGGTTCTTCACCCTCATCATCATCTCCTCGTACACGGCCAACCTGGCGGCCTTCCTCACCGTGGAGAGGATGGAGTCGCCCATCGACTCGGCCGACGACCTGGCCAAGCAGACGAAGATCCTGTATGGCGTGGTGGAGGACGGCGCCACCATGACCTTCTTCAAGGTAACCGAGACATTGTGTGGGGCGTTCTCCACCATCAGGGAAACACTTACGTTAATGGGCTCGTGTCCTTTTAGGGGTTCTTTTTTATTTTATTTTTTTGGTGAATGTTTTTTACATATATTTAGTTTTATTTCATCATCTCATATATCATTTTATAACATTTTTCTTTTTTTTTTTTAATATACTTTGTTTTCTTTTTTTTTTATTATATTCTTTATTTTAGATTGTTTTGTTTTATTTTAATCCAGCTAATTGAATTCTATTTTTCTTCAGTATGTTTCATTTTATTCTATTTATCTTATTTTTCTATATTTTATTTATTTTTTGGATTTGATAATAACTGAATGCTTCCATGCTTACTGCAACCCCACCAGTAGATGTCACTAAATGATACATGCAAGAATTGTATGATTATATATATGTAACATAAACATAACGCTCAAATTCATCTTCCCCTTTTAGCAATCAACAGCTATTGAACAGCAGCCGGCAACTTCACCTCTAACTCTGTATCACCCATTATCTGTTCTGTAGCTCTGGTTACAGACGGTAACCTGCAGGTTTCAAAGACTTCATTCCACATGAAAACCACACAAAAACAACTTGTACACACACACACACACACACACACACACACACACACACACACACACGGTGCGGCGCTGACACAACCTTGTTGTTCTAATCAGGAAATCAGCGGAGTGTAATTGCAGCTGCAGTCTGATTCCTCTGTCGGCGCAGTGCGAGGCGTTTTGCACACAGAGGAAACCCAGCTGTGCTCTGGGGTTCGCTCCCTCGCTGAGACGCCCGAGACCCCCCCCCCCCCCCCCCCCCGCCCCCCCCCCCCCGAGATCCCGTTTCTTCACCAGCGTAAGACTCCTCGCATTGACACAGCAGCTCGCTTTGCGTCGGCCATAACTTCTAAGCTGCTGCTTCTCGGCGGCGGAGGGAATAAAATTAAAAGATGTTAGATGAATAACGCTCGGTGGGAGCCTCTCCCGCGAAGGCAGTCGTAAACGCTAGCTTATTAAAAAAAAAAAAAGGATGAGGTGATATTTAGTGGCTGTCGCTGGAGGAACAATAGCCGCAAAAAAGTTTAAAAGCTTTAACCTCGTCTCCTCAAATAGAAAGATTAAAGGGGCTATTTGTGAATTTGACATTCTAGAGTTCATCAGCAGCAGATGGCGGAGTTAAGGGTCACGGCGGCTGCGTGGTCGCCACGGACGTCACCCATAGGCGTCTGTAGAGGGCCTATGGGGCCAATGCATGACTCCTCCTACTTCCTGTTTCCTCCATAATAAATGGGAAAAGAGGTGGAGTACAGGTAGAGCAGGGGTGGGGCCCATGGTGCTGTCACTCAAGAGGCCACGCCCCTTAATTATGCACAATTTCAAACCTCAGTACAGTCGAAATAAGCGAGTTGTTATTATTACAAAAATAACATTTTGAACACGGGAGACTATCGGAGACTTTTACTTTGAAAAAGGTCACAGGAAGTGATATGTTATGGTGATAAACTGTAGAAGAGCAGCGCGTGTACCGCAGTCAGTGTGTAATCGAGGCAAAGTGCCATGATGGCTCACGACTCACTCTAGTGGTTAAAACTGGTATTGCATCATGGCAAGCATTTTCTTATTGTCTTTTGTTTTTTTTATGATTTCAAGATTCCTTAACATTCTAACGACACCATTTCTGAACATAGCCCCTTTAACGCATGTTCCCTGTGTTGTCGTGTTGCCGTCTTACCCGTTCACCCGCGGCGATAGCTAATGTTACGCTCGTTTCTCCTCTGGTGACAAGCAGAAGACCAAAATCTCCACCTACGACAAGATGTGGGAGTTCATGAACAGCCGGCGGCAGTCGGTGATGGTGAAGGACGTGGAGGAGGGCATCCATCGCGCCCTCACCTCCGACTACGCCTTCCTCATGGAGTCCACCACCATCGAGTTCGTCACCCAGCGCAACTGCAACCTCACTCAGGTCGGGGGCCTCATCGACTCCAAGGCCTACGGAGTGGGCACACCCATGGGTAACCCGCCTCACTTCTACGCCCGCTGTGTTTTCAGATACGCTGTGTCCAGTGCTTTGGAGATTCCTCTGCGATGATGGATAAGCTGCGAGCGCTTGACCTTTCATTGATGGGGGTCGCGGGGGGCCGCAATGGTTGGCCGGAGCGAGGCGTAAAAAGGTTTCGCTTAATGAAACGGCTGAAGAGGTTCGGCGCCGTGGATAAGGTTAAAGCGCGCTCCGGGGCTCGAGGAGCGGGGCCTTTATCGAGCCAAGTGTGTGTTGTTGTTTTTTGTTTTTTTTAACGATTTTCTCCCATTTTTTTTTTTTATTCACAGAATCCAAAAACATCGCGAAAAACACGCTCGCAAAATTCTCGCAAAAAAGCACAATCACAGAGAGGGGCCCTAAATTCAATGTAGCGCGATCCCCCTCCCCGTGTGATACTCGACACTGTGCGGATTGTGTTGTGCGTTGGAACACGACAACAAAGCACTTCAGAAGGTAGAGACCCAGTTCTATAAGAAGCGCGTTGTGCTGCTTATTCAAACCCCCGTTACCGTGCGCTGACACTTTAAAGCACTTCTCCCGCGATGGAGCCATCTTTCTCCTCCCAAACGATATCATGAATCGGGTATTTTCCCCGGGAAGTTTTCATATCTTAACGTATGTCAGAGTGAATAAATGTGCAGCCTGGCCAACCCCCCGCTGCCCCCCCCCCCCGCGCGCCCCCCTCCCCGATACTCCCAGGGACCCCCGGCCGGCAGCCCGCTGATAAGCCCCGGTGACGGTTCCAGTTCCCGGTGTCGCGGAGGTTAGAGCAGTCGTGACGAGGCCGGGGAGAGCGCCGCGACCTGCCGTAATGGCCACATCTATCACGGGCCGATACGTAGGCCATCAAAATGTAGAGGATTAATTCTGGCCATCCACATCTGGAGCCGGGCGCCACTGATGAGAGCCAGGCAGTTATGGATCTGCCGAGTGGCCGTGATTGCGGCGGCGGTGGCGAAGCTGAGGTGATGCGGTGAAATATCGTCCCGCTGTGGCCCCATAAGGGCGTGAGGACTGGCGCCGACGCCCTTGAGACAGACGGGGGATTCCAGAACAGGCCACGGCTGGTTTTTGCGCTCATGTTGCAGCAGCGTGCGAAATATACGAGATTTAGAATTTAAATGCATTTTTTTTAAATGCACTTTCTTTTCATTTTTTCCCCTTTCTTTTTATTTGGTTTATGGTTTTTATTTTATTTTATTTTTTTAAGTATTTCATTTATTTGCTTAGATTTAATAGTAACTGATTGCTTCCAATGTTCTCACATGGTTGCTGTGACATGCAACCTGTAGATGTCACCAAATTATTCAGAATTTGTATAATTTTATATTTCAGGCAAGCATAATTGTTTTTGTTTCTTTATTCCATTTTATTATTTTAAATTATTTTTCTTGATTTCTTTTTCTTTTCCTTTTTTTTAATCTATTTTATATTTTTTTTATTCTTTTTTTTCTCCGATATAATAATCACATGATTATTGCAACATGCCACTTAACCCTGACCAGTAGATGTCACTAAACCACAAACACCGCCCCTTTAAGAAATGCATCACCACTTATGTATAAGGGAAGCACAGAGATAAAAAGGATCCTCCTCCCCTGTGTCGTAACAATCCACAGGAATTCACCTTTGCCTTCATCTGTAACAAAGCGGAGGTGATGCGGTGAAATATAGTCCCTGGTGTTTCGCCGCCGTCGCCCTTGAGCCCGACACAAACACAGGAACACTCGTCGGCCGCTTTTCAGGCGGCGACGCGACGTATGAAATATTGCGACTGCGAAATACGGCCTGATCCGTCTGTAAGTGATTTCCAAGGCATGAAAAAATAATGATTCCAAACGTCCTCCATCGGACTTATTACTGCCCGATAACTCATTTCAGTCTCTCGCCCTGACGCTCGTCGCCGGGTGTTTGTGAAATAAAGCTGATTATGGTCTGTTAAATGTTCCCTCTGTGATGGAGGAGGCCTGGAGATAATGACTTTATTAGCTCAACGTGCGCTCCGTTGTCATGCCAGCGCTCTCCAAAGAGACGAGAGAGGTCGTCCTCCTCCTCCTCCTCCTCCTCCTCCTCTTCCTCCTCCTCCTCTTCCTCTTCCTCCGCCTCCTCCTCCTCCTCCTCCTTCTCCTTCTCTTCCTCTTCCTCTTCCTCCTCTTCTTCCTCCCCCGGACCAGTGTTGCCAGGTTGGACTGGTTTCCACCCAGTTGGGCTTCTTTTGAACACGCTGGGCTGGGGAAAAAAAGTAGCACTGGGCCGGTCGATCAAATGTGGGCTACTTTTCACCAAATTTGGCCGTTTTTTTAGAAAATGTTCTGGAGAAAATATGAACAAAATAGTTTTCTATCGTAAAAACAGTTCACGACAATTTCACGACTGTTATTTTGAAACGAGAGAGAATCTGCTCAACCTGACGTCATCATCATCGGTCATTGGTTAGTTATTAGTTATTGGTTATCGATTTAAAATGACAAGCCTAACCCTAACCCTAAAAAAAACTAATAAATAAATAAATAAATTAAATCAAATTAAATATAAGGCGCCACAAAAAAAAAAAAGTCTCGTCGCGTGCCCAGTGTCGAGTCCTTGCGGTCCTTGAGTCCGGTGCCAGTTGGCTGTGGTGCCGGTCACAGCGTGGTCAAAGATGAGGTAAGGACGGCACCGCGCTGAATATCGCCCGGCACACGTCTCATTCTCGCGAGCGCGTCGACGTGTTGTTCTGAACGAACTGCGCGTCACCGACTTCACTCGTTGCGGCTCATTCATTCTGAGCTGATCGACTCTTAGGATCGCTGAGCTCGTGGTTTGGGCTGCTTTTTATCGAGGCAGGTGGGCGGGGCGGGGGGGGGGTGGTTTATTTATTTATTTTTTTTACGTGGCGTTCGGGCCTGAAAGCGCCGGTCGGATCTGGCAACCCCCTGCCTCTCGTTACGTCCTCGTCCCAAAAGCGATGAAGTCCTCCGTCTGCACGTCAACCCCCTCGCCCATAACTTCTGCCCCGCTGAGCGCTGTTTAGCGGCTCGTTCCCCGTAGGGCTGTTAGGGCAATAAACCAGCGCCCGGCCGTATAATAAGTCTCAGCCATTTAGTGCTTGTCGGTTTTCTACACGTGTCCCCCGTTTTTCCCAGAATGCTTCATCCCCTGCTATCGACTGGAGCGGCGGCGGCATTAATACTCAAAGCCCCGACAGTGCGGGGGTGATGGATGTCCTCTGGTGCCCAACATCTGTCAGGTGGTTGTGTGCGCGGCGGCGTGCGTGGAGCAGCCCGCTCTCGGGCCTCCTCCTCCTCCTCCTGCTCCTCCTGCTCCTCCTCCTCCTCCTCCTCCTCTCGGAGGACCCGTCCTATTAGCATTTACCGGCGGCCCCTCTTTGTTAGGCCGCCATTAATCATTTGAAATATGAGCGCCGCCAGAATCAGGGGGATGTTTGATAGATCTTCAAATGAAGAGAGCGTCGCCTTCCTTTTTGGACGGCGTCTTCTGAGCGCTATACATGTAACGCGGGGCAGGTCGCCTTCCAAACGTGGGACCCGTTTTCATTGGGCACTGAAGTGCCCTTTGACTGGAGGAAAAGAAAGTTCGGGGGAAAAAAATCCTGTGCTTTTATTTTGAAGAGGATCGTTCATGCACGGGAGTGCCGTCTATGTTATCTAAAATAAAAGTCCCTCTTTGTTTCTCGTCCAATTCGCCTTTGAAATGAGTGTTTGTCTGTATTTTCACACGGGACTGGGATTGAAAACATGAATAAGTGAAGTTTCTGAAGCGGTCTTCTTTCACTTTTCATATCATGTCTCTGTGCGAGGATGCCGAGACTCTGAAATGAAGGGGTGATGGATGGCAATGGATAAATGATGGATGAGAGGGGGGTGGTGGGGGTAGGGGAGATCAAGTGAAGGGGGCTGACAGGCGGAGCGGCAGACAAAGCGATGCTCGCTGCTACCTGGGGCCAGATCCCCTCTTCCAGCACTTGACGTTTTGCAAAAAAAATAAATAAATAAAAGCGTGTGGTTGATATGAAACATTCCACAATCTGTTTCCACTTGGAATGAACACATGAGCTGAAATGACTTCATTATGTTTGATTTGTGTTATGGCGCTAACACACCAACAGGCTTTTAAAGGAGTTTATAAATGAAACATGAATTCTCACAGTTTGTATTAATCTCCCTTGGCCTGGTTGGGGCAGGGTGTGTGTGTGTATACAAGTGTGTGTGTGTGTGTGTGTGTGTGTGTGTGTGTGTCACACACACGCTGTGGATAGGGAAGGAACATAACTCCACTCGGGTACGGCGCCGCGATTACTCCTCCTTTGATCACGGCGCCACCTGCTGCGCTTTAATGCCTTGTCGCTAATTCTGGCGCCTTCCCACTGTCGATGGATTTGGGTTCGTTTCCCACAACATGCAGTAAAACACACACGTGTAGAAACCCTATCTCCAATACACACACACACACACACACACACACATATATATATATAATCCTAAACCCATATGCACCCGTGTAACTCACACCCCACCGGCCTGCCCCCGTTTCGCCTGTTTACGTTGTTTTATTGTTTTTTTTTCCTCGTTTTTTCTCCGGAAATCAAACGGTGGCTAATTCGTCCGAGTCAACAGCAGCTCGGCAGCACAAAGCCGCGTCTTTGTTGCCAAACTCCCAGCGCGTTGGAATTCACACTCGCTGGAGAGGAGAGGAGAATTTCGGGATGTTCTGTGTGAATGTGGGGATTAGTGGGATTTGAGGGAAGACTTACAAAAAAACTCCCCCTCAGCAGCCAACAATAACATGACATGTTATATGATCACACGCGGGCAGAGTCTAAGGTTTCCTGCCCCCCCCCCCCCCCCCCCTCTAAGGTTTCCTGCCCCCCCCCCCCCCGCCCGCCGCCCCCCAGACACCTACCAGTGCTTTTACATATGCGCGCCATCGAAGCAGTTAGCTTATTTCATATTTAAAGGTGCCTTACGCTGCTTTTTTTGGGTCAAAGTGACTTTTTCATGCAACGACACACACTAACCGCTGTGTTCGCAGTGGATGAATGTGTCTGGTATCGTATCGAATTCGTACAAACAAACGACCTCCGCGTTCTGGCTTAATTCTACGCTCGAGCCGGGTGAGACGAGATTATGGTCTGCCACTCTCCTGCTCAGGTCACAGCGGGCTAGCTAATGCTAGCTTTAGCTCGGCTAGTTGACGCCACGCCAACTTGCGAGCCACAGCTGTTTCTTAACACAGGTGCGGGCAAGTGCGGGCACACCCGGCATGGATGACTTCATCGTGTGGTTGTGATGAATTCATTTATGTCGAGCTGCAGTTCATTTCTCAGCCACCGGGGTGTCACTGTAAACAAGCATTTTTTTGTGAATTTCTCCCTTTGCTCCCTCCAGCGTCCTCGCAGCAATGACGATGACGCACCGATATTTGTGTTTTTTGTTTGTTTTTTTTTGCCCTCTTTTCCCTGTTTTTGTTTATATCTCCGCGTCGGGTGGTCTCATGTTGTGCGTTTGTCCCTGCAGGCTCTCCGTACAGAGACAAGATCACTATAGCCATTTTGCAGCTGCAGGAGGAAGGGAAGCTGCACATGATGAAGGAGAAGTGGTGGAGGGGGAACGGCTGCCCCGAGGAGGAGAGCAAAGAGGCCAGCGCTCTGGGGGTCCAGAACATCGGCGGGATCTTCATCGTGCTGGCCGCCGGACTGGTGCTGTCAGTGTTCGTGGCCGTGGGGGAGGTCCTTTACAAGTCCAAGCAGAACGCACAGCTAGAGAAGGTACCGCCCACTTTTCCGACACATTCACTTTGGTTTGTTTTTCCATTTTTTTTGGGGGGGGGGGGGGTTTGACCTTCCTCATACACACAGCTCATCTTTATTCATGACTTGGTTTTGGTTGCGGTGCTTTTATTTTGGAGGGGACTCTGAATCTGAGCTCGGGCAAATAAACGAAAGAAAAATCGTATGAAACATATTGTGTGTAAAACACAAAACGACCCAATCAGGTGTCAATAAATCCTACTTTCAATCTCCACTTTTACCAATTGAAGTGTAACTAATTCCACTTTAATCGCACACACTGGACCTTTAACTCCGCCCCCTTAAGACCTCACATCATATATGTTTTCCATCTGTTTTGTCTTAATAATGTGTTTCTTCTAAACTAACATCATACAAACATTCCACAGCGGTGGTTTCACAGACCCACTCCCTCCGCTATCTCACACCGCCCCCCCCCCCCCCCCCCCCCCCCCCCCCCCCCCCCCCCCTCCCCCCCCCCCCCGCTCTCACACTTACACAGACGAGTCTTGCTTTCAAAATGAAACCCATGATCTCATCGCTTTGATCACATGATACTTAAGAAATGCAAACATGCATAGGCACAGTGAGTGTGTGTGTGTGTGTGTGTGCACACGCGCGCGCGCGCACCCGCATCCTCTTTATCCAGCCACACTCCTCTACTCTCAAGACCAATTCTAACCTACTTCTATATCTGCAGCTCTATTTCAGTGCAGAGTGTTTTTCGGGGGGAGCAGGGGGGGGGGGGCTTCCAGGTAGTTGCACATGTGCATGCATTTGAATTATTTACAGAATTACAGCTCGGCGGCCATCTTTTTTTCTTTAATATCACCGCGGTAATTAATTTTTTTCACGGGTCACATGTGTTGCGGGGAACATCCCAGATATCATTAATCAGACGCTGCGAGACTGGGTCACAATATTCACATCATTTGCAAATGCCACAGTCTCCAGGCGGCTGAGGTGCCGCTCATTTACATGTTGACGACAAGGCGGCCGCTCGCGGGTTTCCGTGCCCTCCCAACCTCCGCCATCACAAACCCAACCCCCCCTCCCCCCCCCCCGACTCTACTTGTCCCCCTTGGTCTAATGCCCATCTCTCCTCGCCCATTCCCTTTTCCCGCTCACCCTTCCTGACCCTTCCTTCCTATAATCACTCATCCTCCAAAAAGACCTCATTTGCATACCAGACAAATATACATATATATATATACATATTATGTATACATGCACAAATTGGAGAAACAAACAAAAGTACCTGATGCATACGCCACCCACAGATCTCCATTCGACACGCCCACACAAACGGAAAAATAATGGCTTCACGCTTTGATGCTCTCCCTCCCCTTTCATACCTCCCCTCTCCGCCCACGCCCTCGGAGAATCTGAATTAGATTTTTGCATAATCAGTAAGTGAATGTATGTGAATTTGTCTTGGCAGCGCGCGAGCATATTGGCGTTTTATGGGATTTCACACCACCGCGCATTATGCAGAGACAAGACGACCCGCTCATATTACACAACTTACGTAACACGCGTCAGTGCGAGTGGGTGATTGATGCTTTCAAAGAAGCCGTAGCAGCATTTTCGTGTGTTTTTTTTTGTTTGTTTGTTTTGTGGGATGGGGGCGGGGTTAATCTCCCGGAAGTGAATGTTTTTGTCTTTTCTTAACAGTTCTCCCCTCGGCGTGCCAAAACGTACAAGTGTTGCGGAGTGTCGCCGCTCTGGGTTTAGCTCCTGGCAGCGAGCGAAAGCCTCCAAAGCAGCTTTCAGACCTTTGTGTGACAGCCAGGCGGAAGAAAGAATAAAGGCGGGGAATCTAGGGCACATTAGACCTTTAAAGGTGCAGTGTGTAAGATCTGGTGACCTCTAGAGGTGGAGCTGCATGTTGTATCCATCACCTCACCCTCACCCTTCTGAGGAGAACCTTTTACGGTCGACCTCAGTTGTCGTTAAACTTCAAAAAATGTCGACTTTTACTACTGTGAAAACAATGGCGGCCCCCATAGAGAAGACCCACATTAATGGGGTTGTTTTAGAGTAATGAAAAAAAAATAGAACATTTACGTGATTATAAATTCATGAAACTGTCAGTTTGTAATTGTTTGGTAACATTTTAAGAAGTGACAAAAAAATGACACAAATCTTACACACTGCACCTTTAAGTGAAACCCCCAAAATAAATCATGCGACTCCTGTTTTACTGCCAGGTCACGCCCACACAGGTGTTTTTTTAATTACTGGGCCTGACTGGACCCACTGCTCAGGTTAAAAGTGGGCGGGGATTTATGATGTCATAGATCTGTGAGCACCAATAAGAGTGATGATGGGGGTCAGAGAGGCGACACGCCCCCAAACAGGTGCTGGCGAATTAACAGGAGCTGTCAGTCAAAACCCTGTTTGGCCACAGCCACGTGGTCCCGAGGGGACGGCTCATCGGAGAACACCTGCGTTGGTAGATGAACGGTTTACAGATTAGTTTAAAATATATATATATATATACTGTACATATATATCTGTGTGTGTGTTTGTGTGTGTGTGTGTGTGTGTGTGTGTGTGTGTACATTAAAGGTAATAGTTTATATATACAATATTTTAAAGTTCCAGTATGTAAATTAAGTGACGTTTTTTTTCTATTGAAATATAAAATGATGCAACCAAATAAAACAAATAGATATTAGATAAATATTTAACAAAAATAACAAAATAAAATGAATTGTAAAGAGTGCTTTGCACAATTTAATGATTCATTGTTTTCACAATGTGACCCCGTGTCTCAATGGGATATAAATGAAGGTCACATAAAAATAAAATAAAAACTATTTGAATAATAAGTAAAACCAATCTGTTATTGGTGCCCCCTAGTGGTGAAAGGAGACATGCATTTCATACAACATCCCCCCACAGTTTGTCCCATTTGTCTTGTCCCATCTTCTCATTCATCCATGTACTTTGGTTGAGTTGCTGTATAATTCAATCTAACTGGTCTTGACATTGAGCGGAGATGAATGGGCTGAATGAAGAATCACTCAAAAAAAAAAAAAAAAAAAAACACAGAGTAGATTGAAAAATGCTGAAGACACAATCAAATTCCACTTAAAAAAAAAAATACGCCCCCCCCCAAATCTAATTAAAGTAGTATTGCTAATGAATACCAAGCAGATAAAGTTTCACCACATCTTCCCGGACTCTTATGTTTCTTTGGGCCGGCGCCGGCGCCGCAGAGGAGCTGACGTCTCCTTGTCCGCGTCCATTAAAGCGTCAGTATTAGTCGTACACAGCAGAGCCATGTAGGTGTGTGTAATGTGCCAGATGTCGCGGTGCCGCTCGTAACTTCTCCTTCTGTTCCGTTGCCCCCCCCCCCGCCCCCCGCAGCGATCCTTCTGCAGCGCCATGATGGACGAGCTGCGCGTGTCTCTGAAGTGCCAACGCCGTCTCAAACAAAAGCCTCAGCCGCCCGTCATCGTTAAGACCGAGGAGGTCATTAACATGCACACCTTCAACGACAGGAGACTCCCGGGGAAGGAGACCATGGCGTGAGCGCCTCCCCCTGCCCCCCACCACCGCCACAACCCCCCACCCCCCCACCCTCACCCCCCCTCCCCACCACCCCCACCCCTCCATCATCCCTAAGAAGAAGAAGAAGAAGAAGAAGAAGAAGAAGAAGAAGGGAGGGGAAAAAAGGGGGGCGGAGCTAATGCTGACTCGACCACAAACTGAAGTTAGCGGAACATTCAAACAGGATTCCCTCCGAACCCACCGGTGATGTAGACGGATGTTTCCTGTGGAAATATAGAAACCTCACTGTGACGTCCACTATTCTGAAGGGAGCTGGATGGAGGACGGACTCGTGGGTCTTTGTGCTGATGTAAAATTTAAGTAGGTTTGGGATAACACACACACACACACACACACACACACACACGCACGCATCCCGTGCAGAAGGGAAAGCCCTATTGTGACAGTAACACCAGATGTAGTTTCTTTTCTGTCGACGTCAACGCCCTTTTGTCTTACCTCCATGTGTGTGTGGCCCCGCCCCCCCCACAACCCCAAACCCCGCCCCCCACCTCCCACCCCCCCCCCCCCCCCCCCCCCCCCCCCCCCCCCCCCCCGCGCCTTCCCTTCAGTGGCTTGAGTTCCTTTAAGATGATTTGATCGAATCTCACGGTGGCTGCGGCAGGAGCGGTGGACTGACCCTTGAACGGTTTTGTCGCCACGGAAACCGATGTACAGTAACAGTGATTGGTAGTAGCTGGGATTCATCCACGCCCATCGTTCGTCCGACGCCCATCCTTTTCTTCTGTAAACGCCTTTCTCCGTGCCAAAGTTCCGCTCTCGTGTATAAGAACCTCCCGTCGTCGCCGCCTCTCGTCACGTTCGAAGCCTCCGAAAGCAAGAGCTCCTCCCTCCACGCGGTTTTCACTCTCTGTATCGGTTGTTGTTTGAAAAATGCAGTATTTCTACAAAAATGTTTGTTTTTGTACAAGAACAAGAAGTTTTGTAGTACTTTGTATCATGGTAGCCCCGCCCCCTACCCCAACGCCCACACACCTCCACCACTGCACCGCCCCCCCCCCCCCCCCCCCCCCCCTCCCACCCCCCCTTCTGGTTAAAATATGTAGCAGATACCAACTCAGCCCTCAAACTATATACAACCGGCAACTGCGGCTGCGGCTGCGGCTGCGGCTGCGGCTGCGGCTGCGGCTGCAGGGCTTCAGACTCTGCTGTTTATCTCATCTCTCTCATCGTTCAGAGACGCTGTCTTTTTCTTTCTGTCGGTCTCATGGGACCAGTGGTCGCTCTCAGTCTGGGGATAACATATATATATATATATATATATATATATATATATATATATATACATATATATATATTTGGGAAAATGACGAGACTGTAAACGAAAGGTGATGAGTCATGGTAGAAGTTGCAGCTGTCAGCAAAAATCCCTGGGAGCGGGTTAGCGTGGCTAACTGACGACTCGCTGTGATGAGTCATGGTGGGAGATGCAGAGATCAGGCTGTGACGTTGCTATCACGCTACATTTTAGCCTCGGGAAACTGTAAACAAACAAACAAAAAACTGTATTTTGTCACTGTGCATTTGACGGGCAGTCTCAAAGTATTACTTTTATAAAAACATTATTGAAAATAATACTATATATAATTATATAATAATGCTGTAACCGGGTTGTTTTGAGGTGGTTGCTGATGATATAACGGCCAACGCGCACTATTTGTTTTAAAGGTCCAGTCAACAAGATCCATTTCTATTGGCAGAAATTTCAATATAAGATCATTATGCTGATGTTTTCATAATAACCTGAATGTATGAGTTATTGTTTTCATTCACGGCGGGCGCCATGTTTCTACAGTAGCCCAGAGGGTAGTAGTTTTAATGGTGACCGTTAGGATCCCCTACCTGCGTGGAAGGGAAGGGTAAGGTGGTGGGGGGGATTCAGACTGCAATACAGAACTCCACCACTAGAGGTCAAACAGTTTCCTTATGAAATGACATTTAAATTCACTCAATCTGGATTTATACTTAGATCTGCACCAAGGTGCGAACAGTTCTATATATATATATATATTATATATATTTTTTAAATCAAAAATTCAGTTAATCTCCCAGAAATCAACAACATAGAATGAAAAGTCCTGGCTGTTGAAGACTCTGACGGAACTGTCCATGTGATTGAACATTTTTCGCTCAGTCAGATGCCAAGGGTGAACGTATAGGCTCCTTCAGCGTTGCATGAAACCACTTGGTGGCAGGTGTGGGTGTTGAACACGGATGTATTAGAAGAACAGGATGCAGTGTCGGGGCCCGGGACCTGAAAATCGCTGACTCGCACATGAAGCACAAAAACGTGACACGGGCGAATATGGGAACATCCTAATCATTCGGCTGAAGGATGTGAACGAGTGGCGGGTGAAGCTCGAAAAACGCTGATTCATACGTTTCTCATTTGTTCTGCCTTGCACCCACGTGTGTGACACAGGAGTTGCAGTACCCCCATTTGGCCACTATGTCTTTTCCGCCTCATAGCTCTGAACCTGTATCCAGTTCTTGTAATACATGGAGTATTATAGAGTCATTAGCTTCACTGTTAGCCACTCGCCAGGTGATGACGATGACGATGATGATGATGATGATGATGATGACGATGGCGTCTCCCCGCGTTGCGACCACTCTCGGCCCCTCTGCACCTCATGTCTGTCGACGCTTTTACCGTGTTGTGAAATGACAAGCATCCTCGGAAGGTCGCGACATCGCCGCCCCTGTCGTTCCGCTTCACCGGTTCCACCGTTCCACCTTTTGTTCCTGGGATTTCAAAGATTTGAAAATAGATCAATAAATAAAACAACCCTTAAGCCAGGCCCCAAACCCGGTCCTGACATCTCCCATCAATAGATAATAACATCATCATCTTTGAAACGGACAGGAAAGAGGTTCTCGGCGCTCTGCCAGTCGCTTGTCATTTTCCTCCTATAGTTCAATCTATACGCTGATTCAATCCAGTTCCCGGGATGAGAAGAAAAAAAAATGAAATGACTACAAAGGCTTTGCTGTCCTGTCAAAAACAAATATGAACTCATGGAAATTTGACATTGATGCAAGGTTTTACAAATAATATCATTAAAAAAATGTCATAATTGTAGTTTGGGCCGTATATTATTATCACTGTTGTTGTATTCTTATTATTTATTTTGTATCATTTTGTTCCATTATTATTTTATTTTTTTTGCATTATTGTTCTTATGATTTATTTCATTTTATTCTTATTGTTGTTGTAATTATTACTATTCTTATTCCTTTCTTTTTTTTTTTTTTATATTTATTCTTATGATTGTGTTCCCCGTCCCTGGTGTTGTGTTGCAGCGGGACTCGCAGACATGTTGAGGGATCCGCCTGCAGAGTGTGATGAACGCTGCGTCTGCTGAGACGTCAGCAGACTCTTCCTTATTGATTAACTGCCTCGAGCCTTGATTTGTATTATCCAAACGAATACATTAGGTAATTGCTAAATTGTTAATCAAATCAGGATTGTCTGTCTGTTGACGGGATGCATCCGTCCACCTGGCCCAGTGCCACCTTCCTTCCTTCCTTCCTTCCTTCCTCCCTCCCTCCAATACCCAAAGGAACCCAGACGCCTGTAAGTATATCGTGGTGCTGATGATTCGCAGGAGACTGCACAAACACAAACGTTCCCTTCTGACTCCATTTCTGTTCCTCTTTGTTTATTGTTATTCTCCCTCCCACAGACGGCAGCGGGCGGTCAGACAGCTCCAGGTTCCCTTTTTGTATTTTTTATTTTTTTTATTTTTTTTATTTTTTTTTCCTCCTCCCTCCCGTGAGTCATGACGAAAACCCTTTCTGCGGGGCTCCGACCTCTGCCGCCACAACAGCGATGGCCGCCCCCGTCTGCCCTCCGCGCTGACAGGAAAGGTCGGCGCCCGGCGCCCAGCGTTTAGTCTGTCACACTTATTTCCGTCATATTACACCGTCTTCTCTGTTCTCGTCGGGGGGGGGGGGGGGGAGGGGGGGGGGCGAGCATCCTTAGATAACATCGCGTTCGTTAGGCGATTAATGGCCGGGATTGCGTCGCGGACGGAGGAAGGGGGGGTAAAAATGGCCGCCCTGAAAGTGACTTTGCTTGGCCGCGCCGACATTACGGCGTAATAGCACCTGCCAGGGACGGTTTTGGTGAAGGAGGAAATGTGCGGCCGCTAACTCATTTCCCCTCCGACTTTAATAATTCAGGATTACACGGCGAGAGTGGTGTCGGCGCGCTTTGATTCCGAGTGGCGCCGACTTGTAAAGTCGTTAGCGGCGGGAGACGTAATGGCGCGCTATATATCACGGGTGCTTTTCGCCGTATAGTTTATACTGCAGTATTTATGACCTCGCTATCTTCACTGACAACCGCAGGAAATGGCGTAAATCAGCCCGAGGAGCGGCTTTGAGGTGGAATCACAGGAGTTTCAGTGTCACGCGGAACATTGATTAGTGGTGTGTTTCATTTCCTTGATGAACTATAAAGCCGCCCCTCCTGTCAGCTCATTGATTCTATAAACGGGCTTCATTGTTGTTGTGCGAACCTCCGAGAGAATCCTCATCGGCCGTTGGATGGGCAGGGATCACAACATGCAACTTCACCACTATATGTCACCAAATCGTACACACTGCACCTTTAAAACATTCCGGCAAAGGCGCCGGAGAAAGGAATCATGTGCGCACAGGTCACATGACGCCTTCGCTCGAAACCTCAGCACGTCGCTGTTTTACAGGGGTTTTTCGACCGATGGAGGAGACAGAAAACCTGACGCACTGCACCTTTAAGGGCAAGGATAAGGGGATTTTCACGAAGGTCGGACGCTCGGTTACGTAAAGGACACGCGAGGTCACAGCGCAACACATGTTCAAGTGTGTTGTCGTCAGCGTCGGCTGCTCAGGTGTAACGGTGTTGACAGGAGCGGCGTCGGAAAACCCGGGGGAGCGGCGCTCGCCGTCCGAGGAGGAGGAGGAGGAGGAGGAGGAGGTGACCTTGGGGGGTCTTTGTGGACCGTGAAGGTGGAGCTGAAATGAGTTGGGTTTTCCTCGTTGGAGGCTCTTATCGCCGTCGCCTAGCAACAGATGCGCGCGGTGTTTACCGTGGCCTCGTGCCTGGAAGGACAAACACACGTTTGTGGAGGTGCTTTCAAACCGGAGCGTCTCCTGAGACACCGGTTTGCGTTAGCATCGTAGCTGCTTAACGGCTCGTTAGCATCGCTCCTGATGTCGCAATTAGTATGGAGGTCATTTTTAGACTCGACTGTTGCAGGTAAATCCAAAAAATTGTATTGTTATGCTTTTTTTTTTTTTTTTGTGTCAAAAACAACAATTGTTTAAATCGCAGGTGTCCAAACTACGGCCTGCGGGTCGGCTCCGGTCTGGAAGCCATTTTTAACTGGCCCGCTGGAAATTCTAGAAAAATAGTGGAATGGGGCCCATGTGAAATTTGCGCTTCACTTGACTTAGTTTTAACACTAGGTGGAGCTACCGCTTCATTGAAGACAAGTTTAATTGAATATATTTGATTATCAAGTATAATTTACCGACATTTTATTTATTTTTCTGTGTGTGGCCCTCACTTCAAAAAGTTGAGATACTCTTGGACGAAATGAAAAGAACTTTATATTGAACTAAATTGAGATCCTAAAAGAGTTATAGCTTATTTTGCGTATAACTCTATATTTGAAACCTTAAACAAAAAGAAATGAAAACACACAAATGTATAGAGATTCCCAAATGAGCCGACAACGCAGTGTCAGAATAAGATGTACAGTTTGTTGCCGAATGCTCGTTTCAGGTGAATTGAAAAGCTAAATTGTTGCTTTATTTGTTTAAAGTGAATCCATGGACACGTCTTCATTCACCTCCCCTCGGCGCATCGCCGCTGCCCTGGTCTGCATAAATGATTCAATCATCTCGGACCATGACGCGGCTCATATCAACAGAGCCAGCAGCCATCGCTGCTGCAATATCCCGCCCGCCGCCCATTCCTCCCTGCCTCTCTCTCTCCCTCTCCCTCTCTCTCTCTCTCTCCCTCTCTCTCTCTCTGTGAACTTCACCATGTATAATATGAAATCCCAGGGAAGTGCAATAAAACTGGGATTGCGCCTTTGGCTGTGGCGGCGGCGGTGGCGGCGGTGGCATCGCCGGCGGGAAGAAGTGATGATTCGATACGCATGAGGCTCTCACCCGGCGGTGCCATGTGTCCGCCCAGAGATAGCACATGGGGAGGAGGGGGTGGGGGTTGGGAGGGGAGGGGGGGGGGGGGGCATATGGGGGGGGGGGGGGGGGGGGGGGGGGGGGGGGGGGGCATATTTGAAGAACCACCGGCCGCACACAAAGAGATCTAATGGTTCTACGGCAGCTAAGTGTATCACCCCTCTGTGTGTGTGTGTGTGTGTGTGCCCGCATCTCCCGCCATTTGCCACCTGTACGTTCCCATGCACGTACACCCATGGGGGTGAGGTGGGGGGGGGGGGGGGGGGGGGGGGGGGGGGGGGGTCCACAAAGTGTTTTGGGCTGCAAATGAATTTCAATGTGGTTGCTCCTATCGTGTACATCATTTTTTGGGGGTGATCCAGTGGCAGCAGATGTGCTGGGTGGGTGGCAGCTGCAGAACGGAGGCAGCTCGCTAAGTGATTCGCCCTGCGCCCGCCGACAATGTTTTCCTTTCTGTTTGCTTCATGTGTTGCGGGGGCGCAGGGTCGGTCGCCACGCCGATGCTTTGCCAGAGAAATGTCTTCACCAAGAGGTGAGAGGAAGTAATGGGGCGACGTCGGGAGGCTATTTCTTTTGTTTGTTTTTTTTCTTTTTTTTTACTTGGGTGTTGTTGTTTTTTTTATATATATATTTTCGTCTTCTGAGGTAAAGTGTCAAATGTAAGAGAAAGTGATTTTTGTCTTTCTTTTTTTTTTAGATATGTAGACGATACTCAGCTCGATACGAACCCTGAGATTGACCCCCCCCCCCCCCCCCCCCCCCCCCCCCCCCCCCCCCCCCCCCCCCCCCCCCGAACCCTGAGATTGACCCCCCCCCCACCACCCCACCCACCCACCCACTCCCCCCAACCTTTTTTGTTTCAATGCACATGCAGGAAATGATGAGCGCGGATCATCACGTCGTCTCTCAGGGGAGTCGGAACGTCTCGCTCACTCTCCTGCTTCTCCAAAATACCCCATTAGACTCTCTCAAACAAATATTCTCTCTCTCTCCCCCCCCCTCTCTCTCTCTCTCTCTCTCTCTCTCTCGCTCGGCCTTTGAGTCATTCACAGTGTTGATTCCACCTCTGGAGAAATACATCAGGCATAAGGCCCCTTTTTCTTTCATCAAGGCAGCAGCTTTAAAGTCATTTTCCCCCTCTCATAGGGAGCCAAATGGAGATGAGAAGATGTCGATCCTCTCATCTCTTTGTCTGTCCCCTTTGATCTCTCTCAACACGGATTCCCGACGCGCAGAAAGTAAATTGGATTTTTTTTTCTTTCTTCCTCTGTCTTTTCTCCGGAGCGTGGTTGATCATACAAAATTGACCAGAAATGACTCCTAATGACCCCTGTGTTTTACTTTAAGGAAAAAAGAGAACAACAACAACACACACACACACACACACACACACAGACTCCTGGCTGTCATCACTCAGAGTGCATTCTAATGACGGATGGATGAATGAGCCCTGATGGTCTTGAATTTGTTGGCCTGTGTTCTGCTACTGCCTGCTGATGCATATTCGACGCATACTAAGGATTGTATTGGAAGTACTTTGTCGCCATCTAGTGGTCAGAGTGTGGACTGCATGTAGTTGATAAAAAGAGTTTGAAGCTGTCCAAATTTGAGGGAAGTTTTCTAAAAGAATAAATACCAGCTTATCGGTTGCTACGTTGCTAGATTACATTGAATTGACTGCAATTGGATAATATTATATTTAGGTGCAATTTTGTAGAGAGTCAAATTCCTGCGCATATATTACAAATGTTTTGATACATTTAGGTCGTAAAAGGTTCAAAGTGTTTATTGGCAGGCGTAAAACTAAACGATTTGCTGTCCAAGCTGAACAACAAGTAAGTAGCGGCATAAACTAGATAAAAACACTAAGTGGCAGCACTGCCCAATTCTGCCTGATGTGGCTGATTTGCATCACACCTGCTGTATTTGCTGCGTTCAAAGTGAGACTTCATCGAGCATCTGCTCGGAAGCAAAAACGCAAATGATGGAAAAAGTCATTTACATAATAGTGAATGCGGTCGTGCAATAAGGGCCCAATCCAGGGTGCACTTGTGGCTGCCACAGCTCGGCTGCTGTGATGTCGCCGGTGCGAACGTCTCGGAGGCGGAGTCTGAGGGGAGAGAGGTACAAAGCCCTCATGTGCCGCCTTTCCCTCCAACGCCCGGTGTTTCGTGTTTTCTGTCGCATTAGCAGACAGCACTTTGTGATTTATCTTGTATTCCCAGCGCAGCGCCTACCAACCAGCTGTCACCCCCTTTCTCCCTCTCTCTCTCTCTCTCTCTCTCTCTCTCTCTCTCGCTGGAAAGGTTAAAGCATACAGCCTGGAGGCGGTACTCCAAAGGTCAACACGCAGTTTAGGAATGAGGAATAGGACGATAGAGAGAAGGACGGGGATGAAATGTACTCTCGCTCGTCGCCTTTGAACACACCCCGTTTACTGTTTGCAGCAAAGGGAGAGAGAGCGGTGTTTACCCGTCCTCCTCTTCATCATCTTCTTCTCCTGCTTATCACCCGCGTCCCTGCGATACCTCTGATATCACACACACACACAAGGCCATAAAATAAAATAAAAAAAGCTGACCTTGACGGTACCCATCTCCAGAGATGGTGCACGGAAGGAATGGGGGGGGGGGGAGAAAAGGAAGGAGACTAGAGACAGTATATACATATATATAAGGAAGTGATGGTTGGGTAACAAAGGGAAACTGTAAACAAAGAGCGTGGATTTAATGGGCCCCCTCAAGCCTGGATGTGCTGGTGAGGAAGACGGGGCGAGAGAGAGAGAGAGAGGGAGGGAGGGAGGAAGAGAGAGAGACAGCTGGTTCTAAAAAGCCGGGCCCATTAAAGAGGAGCAGGAGAATAGAGAGACGGCGGTGAAGGAACACCAGAGTCTTTGGTGAGTCAGATGTGTTGAGGTGATTAATCTGCTTTGGCTGTGTCCTTCACAGGCCTGCATGAGGAGGGGGTGGGGGGTGGGGGGGCGCAGGGGGGTGGCAGGGATGCAGGGATGCAACGGCGCCAGGTCTCCCCCTAGTGTGCACAAGTGGGAACTGACAGAATGCATGGCTACACCGTTTATCTTCACTGCCCGCTCCAGCTGTCAACGCACGTCACGTCATCAGATGTGTGTGTGTGTGTGTGTGGTGGGGGGGGGGGTTTGTTTTTTGGGCCGGGTGGGGGGGGGTCAGACTCGGACACACTGCCCTCTGCTGGCCAGAGAGGGTAACATGTCTGTGTTTACCTTTTGTGACCTTTTCCCCCCCTGCAGGGTTTGACAGCTGGGTCTCCGATCCAGATGGGACTTTCTGACACCTTGATAATAAACTGGAATTAAAGGTGCAGTCTGAACAATTCGAAAAAGGATTTGACCCATTTGGACACTACTTTATGTGCATTTAGACGTGTTACTGTTGAGTTTTGTTTGTATGTTGTTAAACATGCAGTGTTCATTATATTGTGCATTGAACTTCTTCTTGATCATTAAAAATCAGAACTTTTGCTGATCACCATTGAATCAAATGTTGAGGATGTTTCAAGGGACAAATGATATTAGTCTTAAATATGTTTTTGCTTGTTGTCTTTTCATTTACAGATTACTGCACTGATTTATGAACATTTTGGAATTTATTACATTATTTGTATTTTCATATTGCTACTATTTTTTTCTGAATCAGGTTATAAGTACTATTAATAACCTTGCCCTATAGAGAATTGTGTGTGTGTGTGTGTGTGTGTGTGTGGGTGGGTGGGTGGGTGCACTGTCAAATCCAAGAAAACGCCAAAGCACATCAGAGTCTAGTAGGAAATTATACATACTTTAATGCCAATATAATATGTTTATTTTCCAATCAAGTAAATCATTTAAGACATAGTTTTTTTCAAAATCCAATCCAAGATTCACAGAGATTAAAAAGGGCAGTACACTTATATTGGTGCTAAAATAATGAGTGATATGCACATAGAAGAACATTTTCCCCATTCAAAAGCAATTAATCAGTGCTTGGCTCTAGACATACTCCAGAGGTATAAAGAGCTCAGAGGACACGCCCCCCTGGCCTTGATGTAAGAGCGTTAAACAACACAACAAACAAACGTGAGACCTGTCAGCGTGAGGTATGCATCAATACAAGGAGGTATCTGCACTTTCAACTGCCTTGGTTGGATTTAGAGGTCCTTTAGAGGTCCGGCGGTCCAGTATGATTTCATACACATAAACACAATCCAACATCATTATCATAATAATAATAATAATAATAATAAACAATAATCATCATTAATGATCATCTCCTCCCTACAAAACATTATTCTCCAGTCAAGGCAAAGCAAAGAGCAGCTGAACAAGGCAGCAGGTGAGGTATGTGAAGTCATTTCCTAAGTAACCAGTAGGGGGAGCAGTGAGACTGACCGCAGACAGAGGCCTATCCCTGGAGTCATGGCGTGGTGCATCCTCGCTTGTCCTCGAGCGCTTCTCAACGTGATGAAGCATTTCCAAGGTTTTCTTAAGAATTTGGGCCTTTAAGTCACATTTATTTGGACTGGGTGTGAGATTCTATCAGGCTGTTCACCACCAGGAATTCATTCCCCCGTCAGTGACACAATGTGGCATACATTTTAAAAGGTGTAAACTCGTTTATTTTGGATTAAGTTATGTCCTAGTGAAAACCCAGCATTTCTAAATGTTACTTCAGAGACTATTAACAGTTCAGTGTATATGACAAATGCTGTGTCTGAGGTGGGTAAACTGTGCTTGAGTTTACTCGACAAGCTGGTTAGCTCGCCTCAAGAGTGAGGTCAGAATTGGTCCTATCAGCTAAGAACTTGGGCTAATGCCGTTAGCTTAGCTTAACGTTGGGGCCTGTATCCAGCTCAACGGCTGACCCCGGCTCTGTTTAGCAATGTCAGTGTGGTTGTGTTCAGTCAGCTTAACGACTAATAGCAACAAAAAAAAACGGTCTAATACTGATAAGAACCAAGGCCAGGAGCTAGCCTAGCTGTGTTTGGCAAGTGAGGATGGGGTGGGTTTGCTAACAACAACTGGTGTGTTTACAGCTAATGCCACCAGCTACGTCAAGTAATGCGGTTTGTGGGTGTATGCAACAAGCTAACTACTGTGAATACTGTTGTATATGTTGCTGTTTTGTTTAGTTACGTTGAACGGAAGCTAGTTGAATCTAGCTAGCCCCGGGCTACATCAAGCAGTATGGTATCTGACGTTTGCAACTAGCCAGCTAGCTAGCGCCGTTAGAGATGAAGGGATGCATGCTAACGCACAACAAGCTAGTTAGCTTGGTACGGTGACCGGGCCGGGGCCTCGGGAAGGCTCGTCTAGCTCTGTTTTACAAGCGTAATTGAATGTGTGCTAAGTTTGTTGCAAATATCCCACAACCTGCTCGCTAGCTTGGTTTAGTACACATCTAGCAATGGGGTTAAAGTATACTGACAAACGGACACAGATGTGGGTTGGGGGATTAGCTTAGTGCAGCTCTGTTTGGCCTTGGTATTTGAGAGTGAAAGCTAAGAAGAACCATAGAACCGTTTTGCTAGTAGCCGATTAGCTTCGCTTAGCGTAAGGTGTTGAGACCATTGTGAGACAGAGGACCTGAAGGGCCTGCACTAAAGGAGCAGACCAGTATTTACCTCAAAGTTATGTTGTTGTGCTTTTTGTTGTTGAGCTAAATTAACAGAAGATACAATGATTCTTTATTAGTTTTTAAATACCTTAATAGCTTTACCAGTAGCTTTTGAAGATGTTTTTAAAAAGATCACATTATTGCATTATTTAGAAATACATGGTTTTCACAGAATAGCAACAATTACATGCCCAATTAGAAATGGGTGTCTAATTGATATTGTGCCACATGGTGTGATAATAATCCCTATTCATTTTTAACCCCCACTTTGTTTTACCGTGTCAAATTTCAAATTAAGCAGTTTTGGATCTAATAAGTTTGCATGTTTTTTTTTTAATATTCCGTGGACCATTTATCGCATGCACCACGCCAACTTTTCGAGGTAAGAGATGTAACCTGCATCATTTGTGATGATTGCATGAACAAAACTGTGTAAATTCATGTTTGCATGATTAATGAGAAAGGTTGGGAACATGTTTTAATATTACATCAATTCATTATCCTACATGCAGCCTTAACAAAGACAATTGATTATTTCTACCTTGAGGGGATTATTTCCTAGGCTGCGTAGAATAGTGACCTGGACAATAAACACGAGATCAATCAGTAGTTACATTGATTGGAAGAAAATATAAATCTACTAAGAACAATAACATTACTATATTTTACTGTGGTTGTGGTTTTTGTTCATAACTGGCAATACTCAATTTGTAGACCCACTGCAACGTATTGATTCTCTGAACTGTAATACTGCACTCATATGCCAAAAAAAGAAAAGAAAAATCAATCTTTAATCTCATGAGTTAGTTATTTTAACAAGATAAAATTCATCTTCATAAACCTTTTTTTTGTCTATGTAATTGCCACCATTAGTAAAAAAAAAAAAATCTACTGATTTCAAGTTAAATGTTAACAAACAATGCTGCTCTAAACTACAGAAGTAGTTTGCAACAAGAAGGGCGACATCTCCAAGCCACATATCGGCTGATTATCTGGGGCTGTCATAAGTAAAAGGGGGGGTGGGGGGTGGGGGGTGGCGGCAGACAAAGGCTGTTACCATGGAGCCCAAAAAGAAGTAAATATCTATTTGGTAATAGGGTCAGACAAACAAAACACTGAGATAGGCACTCCTTGTGCGAAGTACAATCCTATTCTTCTCCACCTTCAGCCCATCGAATCAAGTGGTTACAAAAAAACGGCTAAGATTAAATACTTAGAAACTAAAAACAACAGTCAATGTCTTTTCAGAAAATGTGTTCACACAGAAATGTGAAATATTTCATATTTATCAATGTTTATGGCTGGCCCGACAAACTGAGGTAAAGTCACTGGCTGTCAACAGCTACGTGATGAGTGTGTAAACCAACTGTGTGTATATATATATATATATATATATATATATATATATATATATA
>JAFBJT010038870.1:0-10106 GCA_016785325.1 Chascanopsetta lugubris | reverse complement strand
CCTTAACTAAATGTTGTAAATCCCGTTCGTTTTGTATCAGTCACAGTTGGCATCATAGATGTGTTACATTTTACATTGAAAGCATAATACATTAATGTAAATAAACACAGGGTTGCAAAAGTGAACGAGCAGTCTTCTCGGCAAAGAACAGCGATTTTCGTCTGAAACATTTCAGTATTCAATTTTACGAGTAGTTCATGAAGGCAGCATTGACACCACGCCTTTAAAAAAAAATACCGGAAATTCTTTGTTGAGGAAGAGGTGAAGACGCCAAGTTGCCTACACCGAACTAGCAAAAAAGTTCTGAATTCCACGCTATCGAGGCGAAAGTGTGTCCGGGTCTCAACAATGTCTGGATCATCCAACATCGTGGCGATGAAGAAAATCGTCCAGCAGCTGCGTCTGGAGGCCGGCATCAACAGAGTGAAGGTAACGGCGGAGTGGCTCGCGACTTTCAGGGCGTGTGATGTTTCGCCGCCGCCCGCTCAAAACACGGTCTCTTGCTTCGTTGTAGCGCCGTGGTGTCGCGCGACGGCTCGGCTCGGCGTCTTTGTCGCCTCGTGCTTAGCCTCGTGCTAAGTGTGCTAACTTTCCGGCGAACGTCTTCGCCCCCCACAGGTGTCCCAGGCCGCCGCGGACCTGCAGCAGTTTTGTCTGCAGAACGCCCAGCAGGACCCGCTCCTCACCGGCATGTCGTCCAGCAACAACCCGTTCAGACCGCAGAAAGTCTGCTCCTTCCTATAGCGACCACCCGCTCAACACCCACCCACCATCCACCAGCCTCTGTGAGTTACACGGCACAGAACATCCACACGTAGCCCTGAAGTGGTGGGGCCACCCTTTTGCTCCTGTTTTCCATGACATGTTCTACATCAGTCACATTGTTAAAGGTGCAGTGTGTAAGATTTAGGGACATCTGGGGGTGAAGTTGCAGGTTGCATCCATCAGCTCACCCTCGCCCCTCTGAACATGCAGGAGAACCTGTGGTCGACTTCACTCGTCAGTAAAACTCAAAAGATGTTTTAAATGTCCACTCTGGGCTACTGTCAAAACATGGCAGCCCCCACAGGGAGGATCCGCTCCTCATGTAAATATACATTAGTGGGCTCATTTAAGGGTAATGGGAAACTAAATACGTTTTAAGAGATTATTATACATTTACAAAACTGTCACAATGAGATTGTTTTTTATAAAGTGACAAAATTGTACACACTGCACCTTTAAATATTCACCGCAACGCCCCGATGATCGATCTCTAAATCAGACCTATACAGAACAGTTTCGCCACTAAATATCAAACATGAACTATGTGTTTGACATTTTCATAAATAAAGATATATTTTTTTACTTTACCAACCCAACCAAAAATACAAATCACGTCCAATAACGCCCTTTACCTAATGTTCATTATTTTATTTTATTCAGCAGAATATTCCGTGATGGTGTGTAACTCCCACACTGCAAAGTTTAATGGGTGAAAACTACCAATTATAAGATACATTAAAGTTAATAGTACATCTGCTACAAAAGATAAACATATTTAGAATTCTGATCCAGGCATCAAACGAGTCTCATTAGTGTCGCAGTTTTCAAAAGGCTAAAATTCCCTGTTATGGCATTTTTTAACTTAAGAAATAAATCAATTAAAATAAGATGATGTTTATGTTTCACATTACCTTTACATCTGAATATTTTTCACCATGTTCATTTTTGAATTTCCTTTGAAATATTCTGCACAGTGGAACCTCAACACTTGGACTCAGTTCATTCCATAAGGTTGAGTTACAAAAAGCTTATTTCACAATAATTTGTAAAGATATCTAAAGTTTCCCAAGTGTGCGACAAATAAATGTTTTCTTCTTATTCCTCCCTGAAAAAATAATGGAAAGTGAATTAATTGGTTCACCGACTTCCCGAAATACCCCTGATATTTCTTGTATTTAAAAAAAAAAAACACAAATTTACAATTCAGGCAAAATTAACACAAGTAATTGGCATTTTTTGTGCCATACAATGAAAATACACAATAATAAGATAAAAGCATGAATATAACTTATTTACCTAAATGCTGGATCGTTATTTTACTCGGGAGACCACAGATTGTACCAGGGGCCAGACGAGCTTTGGTAAAAAAGTCTGTTGATTCCTTTTTGTCTGTTTTAAAAGTTTCAAAATAAAATAAACATTTTATAGATTTATTTCATGAACACTTAAAAAAAATTTAACCTCTTGTACAATGGCACTAGACATTTGTAATATCACAGTTTTGTCACACAAATTAAATAATGATTATGTGACATAGTGGGTATTTTTAGCCTTTTTAAGGTGCCGTGTGTAAGATTTCTGTAATTATTGTCACAACAAAAGGTAGAAACAAATATTAAACAATTACATTCCAATATCTTCATTCATATATGCATCTAAATGTATCACCCCCCTCCCCCCAATTAACCTTAAATGTGTCCATTGATGTATATTTACATGAGGAGCAGGTCCTCTCTATGGGAGCCGCCATTTTTTTACAGTAGCCCAGAGTGGACATACTAAATATATCTTGAGTTTTAACGACATCTGAAGTCTACCATAGGTTCTCCTGCATGCTTGGAGGAGTAAAGATGAGGTAAACTTCACCACTAGATGTCACCAAATCTAACACACTGCACCTTTAATAGACAGGTCAGAAAAGGGGAGCTGGAGACAGACTTGTCTTACTTCAGAAATGACAGTTGCGGCAGCAGTTTCACTTCTTCCAAAGTTTATTCTGGTCCAACTTCTGTGTTAGATTCAAAACAAATAGCCGGAGTTTCTACCAGAAATGCCTCCATGTGCACAGTAAATACATCACTTTTATTCTTCCTTAAAGGTGCAGTGTGTAAGAGTTCAGTCATTTTTGTCACCTCTAAAGATAGTACAAAACAATTTATATACCGACATCTTCATGAATTTACAATCACCTAAATGTTTTATTTTTTCCATTACCCTTCAATGAGTCCATTAACTTATATATTTACATGAGGAGCGAGTCCTCTCTACGGGGGCTGACATGTTTTTACAGGAGCCCAGAGTGGACAAACAAACATCATTTGTTTTAATGACAACTGAAGTAAGTTCTCCTGCATGTTCAGAAGGGTGAGGGTGAGGTGATGGATACAACATGTAACTTCACCTCTAGATGTCACTAAATCTTACACACTGCACCTTTAACCTCCTCAGGTCTTTTGGTACATATCACTTCCTTTTAGCTTCTGCTGGGACAAAACATGGCAACTGGGTCAAACTGCAACTTTCAGGGAAAATTGAGTAAAAAAAAGTATCAGAACGGTGCTGATAACATTTATATTGTTTAATATGTATTTATCTATATTCATTTGTTAAAGTTTTTGGTGAAGGTTCGTGTTCCATATTGGTCTCTTTTACATAAATGCTGCACACTGGGCCTTTAACCTTTAAGCTTAAACATGGATAACTAATTTCATATTCATTCATTCATTCATTCATATTGACAAGTCTTGGAGTACAACAGTGCATCAATGGCCTCATTTTAGAGTTCTGTAAAAAACAAGTCATATATCTTGGTGATTATTTATTTGAAAAATGTCAGGAAATAATTTTCATCTACAGATATTAGAGACAAAAATTCACCAAAATTGTACACTGCACCTGTCATTTCTTGCAGTGTAACCTGGGGTTCAATTGAATAGGTTCAAATTTAATCAATATTATTGGAATTTTTTCCAAAACCCTCAATCTATGGCGTCTTTTTTTGAAAATATGTTCCATCCCTTTATCAATTTTACTGATAATCTGCCCCAAGGGATTACGAATTATATTTAATTTGACTAATCTTAGCATTCGTTTATTGACGGCCCATGAGTGAAACCAAGTTGTGATTAAAGTCCCTTTCTTCATCTCTTACTATCTCCTCCATAGGTTTGGGACAATGCGGTGCCTTGTGGAACTAAGCTGCAGGATTCTGCGACATGGAATCGTCTCAGGAGTTTTGGGAAAGTTTTGGGACAAACAACTAACTTAAGAATTTTGTAACTCTCGTATTGATATAGAAACATTTCTGGGTGCTTCTGTGGCACCGTAGACGTCTTAACAACCTCGCTTTAAAGTAACCAGCCCATATTAGCACACACTGTGCCTTTTTGAATTGTACATTTTTTCATTCATGACTGACTTTGTGACAAAATAAACGGTATTTCCACATTTGAAAGGTTTATTAGAAAATGACGCACATTTAGAAATATGCTCATTTTTATTTTTAGGGGGGACGTCCTGTTACTGCTGCATTAATTCACTTGTGATTCAATGAACGCACGATGTGGGCCACACAGTATTTGTTTGATTTTATAGAAAACTAAATTAAGATTAATGTGGCGTCTGTGTCTCAAATCCAGGGAGTGAAGTTCACCCTACGACAAAGGTTTCCTCAGCCTTTCCAGATGCACCTTAAGAAAGTGATGTGATCTCACTCGTCCTTCAAAGCATCTGGGGCTTCCACCAGAAAGTCAATTTGTGTAAATCCACAAAAAGCTGCAGGACTGTGAAAACTGAAGCCATCTCCCGTTCCTACAAGTGGAACTTCCGTCTGCAGGCATCCATCTCGTGACGCTGGGGAAAAAAAGTACATATTTTTAATTTATTAATTCGAATGAGAAAAGTGTACTGCTAGCACATATGAATAATTATAACATGTTTTGACAGACTAAAGAGAATGGAGATATCAACAAGACTTAAAAGTCCAAACACCCCGTAATACCACTGTTGACCACTAGAGTAAGTCATGGGCCACGACGGCGCTCAGTCTGCCTCTTGTCTACACCAGCAAACGATCCACTTGCTTCTTACTGTAGTTCTAATGTTTATCTGCAAAGTATATGCCAACGTCATTTCCTATGCTTGTCTCAAATTAAAGCCTGTCACATTTGAATGAATCCATTTGTTTGAATGAGTTCTCGTTTGTTGTGCAGCTTCAGATAATGTCCTGCTGTATACTTTTTCTTCCTTGACTGAATATATGGCATTTTTATGCATCTTTTTCTTTTCTAAATGACCAGGAACCAAACAGCTAATGTAGACCACCAACAATTAAGCAGCATTAATGCAGCCTTTCTTCTACATTGATAAGACGGTAGTGTAACAATAATGGTATTTCCTGCCAGTAACTGACGACAGCAATTTAATGTGCAGTTCGAACCAGTGGTTTAAAATATCAGCAGCCCTCCAGACTCACTTTTTAACCAAGGAGCATCGGTGCTCCCGACCTAAAAAACGTAGGAGCACAGGCAAACGTTTAGACTGACCTTCAGCACCCACTCGTACTCTCCATACTTCGAGTCGAAGGTGCCTTTCTGAAGCGAGCGCAGTTTGAGGGTGAAGCGGGGTCCCAGCTCCTGGATCCCCACCTTCTTCTCATTCTTGAAGATGTACCTTGACAAGGGGCGGCCAATACTGTAAGACTTACGGTTTCAAGAACTGGGAAATGATATAATGATATTCTAGACATTCACCTGTGGAATCGGAAAAAGACAAAGTCTCTCTGGTTGTGGAAGGTGGCGACCTGCCGTCCTACAAACTGGGGGTCCTGAGGAAAGAGGGCGGCGAACATGCGCCCGAGGCTGTGTCCGAGGCGCGTGGAGAAGTTGTTGAGTATCACCTCTGGGTGGTGCTCGGTGGGGTCTTTACCTCGTCTCTGCAGAGAGAATCACATCATGAGTGTAATGTAAAAAAAACCCCGTTTACACGAGCCCCATCACATTTCTATCGGAGGACGATGTAATTACGTCAGGCTCAAACCTCCTGCTCTTCTCAAAACCTCCGGTCGTGTCTTACTGAACCTAACTCTCCCCTCATCCCTTTCGAGTTAGGTTTGTTTTTGTCCGAGTCCCGTTCCACAGCTGCTGGCGAGCGCCGAGCGAGTGTCTCTGATTTTCCATGCATGCCCAGGTGTAAAAACACAAAATAAATCAAGATGACCCCGTGTACATGCACAGATAAATCGAAATACTTCGATAGCTGCACTTATCTGACTTCGGAAATCGGAGTGTGCCGTTTACTTGACCACTCGAATCATCAGATAACTCAAATAATCAGAGTGACCGGAGTTTTGAGTGTGAACGGGCTCAGTTAAACTGAGGGGGGTGGGGGATGCTCATCTGTGCTCTCAGCTGTTGTCCGCAGCTACGTTGCTAGGTGACGGCTGAAAGGAACCCCCCCCCCCCCCCCGCCACCCCAATTGGCTAACGAGTGCCCGCTCCATGAGCGGAGTACGGAGGAGTCTGAGGAGCTTGCTCCCCCGGAATGGGACATTCCATCCTCACCTTCATCTCCTTGCGCAGTCGGACACTGCTGACCTTGAAGTGTGCGGTGGGTCCCTCAGGAAGGTGACAGAGGACCAGACCATCTCACAGAGGACGTTTAAGGAAGCCATCGTACTGAAGACAAAACACTACAACACAACTCACTCTTCATCCAAACCACCACTGTGAATTAAGACTGAATCGTTTCCCTGCTCGTTCGACTGCCTGTCGGCCAGGATACTGGGGACTTTGCGATCCTCGTTGATGACCATGAGGTAGGTGAAGTTCCTGGCTACGCACTGGGGAATGACCTTCTTCAGGGCCAGACCTCGTCTGTAGTACACGTGGGCGTTTGGGATGACTGTGGCCAGCTGCTCGCAGAAGCGCACCGTCCTCTGTGACACACAAAGGAAAGAATCCCACAAAAACCGCATTTCAATGATTGAATCAAATCACGGAACAGTCTTTTCTTCAGAAATCATTAGGTCCAGGAACCTCACAATACCGTCAACTCGTGATGAAATATGAGCTCCAGGACTGGATTTGATGACACTATTTTCTCACCCTGGTTTTAATGGAATGAGGGAATTGATGAAAGTCTGTTGAGCATGAAGTAAAGGTTTGACTTGTCTGAGGAGACTCGGGTCCTTTGGTCCTTTGATTCTCAAATGATGGGTCGTGACCCAAAAGTGGGTCACAGATCTGTTATCAGTGGGTGAATACTCAAATACTTTTATTTTGAAGGGGATCCTTTTGCATTGGAGAACCGTCTATTGACGCTACTTAACAATTTTAGATGGAGAGATCCTTTCAATCAAAGATTCTCAACTGGGACAATTTTCAGATGCTCCGGGGCCTTTGACTGGGAGAGAAAAGTTAAGTATAAATACACTGAGCTTTTATTTTGAAGGGGATTTTTTTTATGCAACTGACTATTCACACTCCTTAACAGTAGGTGACGATAATGGCCAGTAATGCAAACAACGCTGAAGTTTCTTTTCGTACGCTAACTGACCGAGGTGAAACGCAAGACACCGAAACGTTCCTCAATTTGGGTCACAGCCCGTCTTTAAGGGGCGAGGGTGGGTCCTGAACCCAGACCGGATGAGAACAACTGATTAAGAAAGGTCAAAGCCTTTCTCTGGAAGTTGCAGGTTTACCAGAGGTTGTCCTCACACAATAGGCCAAATGAGAACTAGCATGCAGCGCTCACCCCTCTGGGCCTGTCTGATGTCGTGATGAGAACTTTGGGGTTCGTGAGCCCGTTGAAATAAGCAGAGAACTCGTCGGTTGCCTCGTCAAACGTAACCTGAGAACGACACGGCAAAAATACAGGTCAACGCAAACAGATAAACTCATGCCCATTCATCACAAAGACAACCTGAGCTCATCTGACCTCTTCATCCTCTGGGTCGACTGTCGTCTCATCATACACCCGCTGGTTTTCGATCGTCTTTGGGACCTCTTTGGGTGGGGCCTGCACAGACGCACAGTAAAAGGTCAAAAGGTCAAGTCAATTGCCACAAATAAATCTAAACATGCATCACTTGAGGAAAACAAATGGCCGATGGGATTTTTGTGTGACGGTGTAAATATTTGATGTGATGAAAACTCACCTTGTCACCAAGAGCTTCCCTTTCCTTTTTCCTCTTCTTCCTGAGCTGCATCTTTTGCTGTGTAAATGTAAAATGTTAAATCCAAGTCGAAACAATCATTTATTTTGAAAACCGACAACCTAATCATGACTTCCTGTAGGGCAACGTTGTCAAGAGTTAATGAAACGTGATGTCATTTCAGAGATATACAAGAAATGGCGGCAGAACAAGGACCAAACACACCGAGTCATCTTTAATGATACAGTGTAGGATGTAATGACATCTAAAGGTTAAAGGTGCAGTCTGTCAGATCTGGTGATATCAAGAGGTGGAGTTGCATGCTGTAACCATCACCTCATGCAGCACGAGCAGGCAATTCCATTGTCATAAAAACTCAATATTTGTTTGGTTAGTCCACTTTTACTACTGGAAAACCTTGGCAACCCCCACAGAGAGGACCCCCTGCTCGTGTACATGTCAAAGAATGGGCCCATTTAAGGGTAATGGAAAATAAACATGGTGGCCTCCGGCTGCTAAAAATATAAAAGCTTCATTCTGGTGTGAAACAAACACTGTTCAAGCTTCCAGGTGATTACAGTCAACTTTACTGGAAAGACTTTTAATTCCACCGGCTACATTTTACACACTGGACCTTTAAATTCTAAGATTCTCTTGCAATTACACCCTAACTAATTAAATGACCCAAAACGTCTATCATAACAAGAGTTAGTAATGAGTTAAATATGTTTCTTGTGATGTGACCCTTATCAAAAGGAGGGAAACGTCCCAATAGGAGTCATCATTCAATATCTTGAAAACATCCGTCTGTCTTTGAATCAGACTTTTTTTTTTCGAAGTGATAAAAATCTTACTCACTGCACCTTTAAGTGACAACATTACTGAGAGCATGAGCCTGGTTGAAGTCCCGAACCACAGCTGAGTGAATTAAGCTGCTGCCTGTGTCCTCCATGTTGTTTCCTATTTGTCTGTTTGTTTGTTTGTTTACCTTCCTCTTCTCCTGCTTCAGCTTCATGAACATGAAGTGTCGCCTCTGTTTGTTTTTAATCTCAGACACACTGAACGTTGGGGGGAAGGCTCCCTCACTCAGCTCCATCTTCTTCTTCTCCTCCACCACTTCGGCTCCGCTCCCCTCTCCATTTCCTCCCCCGGGCACACTCTTCTTTTTCTTCTTCGCTGTCTTCTTCTTCTTCTTCGTGTCATTGACGCTGTTGTCCTGACTGATCGGAACCTCCGAGAAATCCATAATAACTTTCGTCAGCTGCTTACTATTATTTTTTTTGCTTTGCTGCTTTCACGTGTGCCGCTGCTGCGTCTGTCTGCCAGCGCGTAGCTTCACTTCCGGGGCACACGAGGTGACTGGTTTATGTGTGACGATGAAAACACGAGGACACCTGGTGGCGAGGCGGAGAAACACACGCAAACTCAAACTGTAGCTCAAAAGTTGCCTCCGTTTGTATCGCATTGTATCCATCACCTCACCCTTTGCTTTCAAGCACGCATTAGAACCTATGGTGGCCCTCAGTTGACAATCGCTTACAATGTATTTCGTACGTCCACTCTGGGTGTAGCTGCCATGAGCTTATTGATACATATAGAACAATTGTGTTAAGTTCATAAGTTGAATAAATATTTAAAGGTCAACCTCAAACTGTAATGAAAACATGGTTTGGTGTTATGTTAATATTTATTTTTATTTTTTTAACATTTTTTGTTCGCTATCAAAGGGGGAACATATAAGGCGGAACCAAAGTTAAGGTTACCGGAAGTTGTCGGACACTCTCACACACTTGCACGGAGTGGCTCAGAACGGTTTTCACACCGAGTCTGTTTGTTCCGTGGTTTAAACGCACTTTGTATCCTGATTGTCAAACTGTTGAAAACCCGAAGACAGACCCTGGCATTACGTTTGTCCATATTTCCGCTAATGTATTTGTTAGTTCTTTGTTTTGTCAACATGTCAAATAAAAAATAAAACCGCCCGCAAACAAAGTGAACGTCTGGCTCCGTGACTCACTCGAGAGGAGTTCCACCTGCTTACTGTACGAACACGCTCCTGCTGTAAATAAACCTCAAAGGGCTCATTTTAGGACCATGTCTAAAGCTAGTCATGCATACAGGTGATTATATATTAGTAAATATTTCTACATATGATTGTGTGGAATTCTTTATTATTATTATTGTTATT
>JAFBJT010038842.1:0-10948 GCA_016785325.1 Chascanopsetta lugubris | reverse complement strand
AGAACATAGAATGTGGGATCTGCCCCACACACAGATCACAGGAGCGCACCGTGACTCAGCAGAATAAAATCGGTATGAACAGACATCAAAGTAAATGTTAGGGGACGCGTGGGCGATCACAGGGCGTGTCACTGACATTATACATACAGCCTGATCACTATGTGAAGTACATGACTCTAATCCTGGTCCTGAGTTTACTGATCAGATCCTCCGATCTGTTCATCCTCCACTGATCCATTACGCACAGATTACACACAGACGGAGCACTTTGATAGATAGAAGGAATTCACTGGAATAAACAGTAGATGGGTGTTTAGTTAAAATAGAGGATGATATGATGATGTGGGGAGCAGAGATGCTGAGTCAACCCACGGGGGTGCAGTGTGTGTGTGTGTGTGTGTGTGTGTGTGTGTGTGTGTGTGTGTGTGTGTGTGAGCCCAGGGACAGATAGAGCAACTCAAAGTATTTAATCACCACTCTGAGAACATACTGCTGTTATTTCATCATCATTCTATATAAATATGAGGGCTTGGCAAGTTAACGCGTTATTAACTCATCATTCATGCCAACAATTATTTTATAGTTTTTATTAGTCCGTCGCTCACTGGCTTCTATTTTGAAAATGTCTGTTGCTGACTGCTGCGGCGCTCACAGGAACTGGAAAAGAAAAGAATTTGCGGATAAACAAACATGGAGAAGGTTGCAGAGCTTTTACATGGTTATTTTCATTTTAAAGTTCTTCCAGACGGCGGAGTCGACAGAACCAAAGTTATATGTAAGCACTGCAAAGCTGAATTTTCTTATCACCAGAGTACAGTGTGAAATATCACCTTAATGCAATACACGCAGTTGATACCAGCAAACCATTCAACGAAACGAACCGTGGAGCGAGGCTTCGGCAGACTACGTTAGATGCAGCTTGTGGGAGAAGTATAGATAAACAAAAGCAAGACAAGCTAACAAATGCCATAGCGAAGTGGATGGCTACAAACTGCAGGCCGATAAGGGTTGTGGAAGACGTCGGTCCGAGAGACGTTCTCAGAATAGCATCAAATGACGACAGGTATGAGATGCCCTCAAGACGCATCATCACAAGACGAATACACGAGTTGTATGAAAAGGAGAGGACTGCAAAAGGGACAGCTTTACAACCTGCTCCCTCTCACTGGGTAACCATAATTCCCTCGGAGTTACGGCACATTATATTGATGAACAGTGGGTGCTGCGTTCACATCCTCTGACTGTTTTGAAAACAGAGGAGAGACATTATGCTGAACATGTTATTCAAGTTGCACAGCAGTAGAATGTGTCAGATGAAGTCACGACACCTATTGTGTCGGAATAGTGTAATGTATGGTGGAAGAAATATGATCGCTGCTGCAAGACATCTGCCTTTTGAACATGTCCCCTGCACAGTCCCCAGCGTTCTGTCACAGTATCACTGCAGAACGGCATGTTTAACAATGTCCTGGCCAAGTGCAGAACAGTTATGGGGCACTTTAAACACAGTCCAGCAAATGCTGCAGAATTAGAGCAAGAACAAGCTGAACATGGACAAAAGAAGGAGAAAAAAAAGTCGCTTTTGCAAGATGTTCCTCCCAGATGGAATTCAACTCTGGACGTGGTAAAAAGCATCTGCAGAAACGAACAGCCACTGAGGGATGTTCTCACCACACACCACAATTGCCATGCCAACTCCAGCTGAAATGGACAAACTGCAGAGGTTGGAAATGCTGCTGGAGCCTTGCAGGTTTGTTTTACATATTTCTCACTCTCCTGTCTGAGTGCGTGTAAGAGAGAAATACTGTGTTTGGATGACTGTGCAAAAATATAAATGCAGCATGAATATGTAGAGGATATTTTTTTGTGTATAAGTGAATGCATTTTATTTTGATTGAAGTGAAGTTGATTTTCTGTTGCAGGTATGTGCCTGAACTTTTGAGAGGAGAAAAGTATGTCTCATGCTCTGTTGCTCTGCCTGCTTTTTGCCATCTCTCTCTATGGAGAACTCATTGGAAAATGCCAACATTGCATATCTGAAGATTGCTACTGCATTGGACCCTAGATTCAAAGACCAAAGTGTGTACCCAGAGCTGAGAGGAATGAGGCGTGGGCCTCAGTCACCAACTTGGTTAAGGTACAGATGGTTGTTGCAGAGAAACCTGTGGAAGAAAAAACATCAGAGCCTCCAAAGCAAAAGTTAGCTCTATTGGCTGCTTCATCTGAGTCTGATTCTGAGCAGGAAGAAGACTCAATTGAGAACAGTGTGCGTCTATACAGAGCAGAGCCCACCATCAGTTCAGAGTCCTGTCCATTAGAGTGGTGAAGGCTCACACAGCAGCCTGGCTTCCTATGCACAGAAGTACCTGTGAAAGGTTGTTTTCTCTTGCTGGTCATATTGTGCAGAAGAAGAGAGCTTCTTTATCCTCTGAAAATGTAAATAATCTTGTGTGTCTTAGCAACTGGCTTGGTGCAGAGGAGTAAAAAAACGTCAAGATCTAGGAATTGACAAACTGCAAACTGCAAAGTATTCTCTGCTTCTTCTTTGACTGAGATTCTCCAAAGGAAATCCAGTGTAAACATGGACTTTCCAGACTAGTCCCCTGCACAGTAAATCCCAGCTGTGAAATGTTTTCTGTTCTTCACTTCACTCTAACAGGGACATTTGGTGCTGAACATAGACTGGTTATGCTGCTTCCTGATAAAAGAAAAATGTTTCTGCTGTTACCTCAGAAATTGCCTGTTTTAAAGTTAGGATTATGGTTGAGGATTTCGTGTAACAAACAGGATAACATTAATGCCCTGGCTGTGGCAATAAGCTTTGATTACATTGTTTTGAAGTTGAGAGTTACACTAACATTTTTTAAATTATATTTGATATATTTTTATTTATTATATTACTACTACTGTATAAACAAAATGCTGATGTTAAAAGTGTTTGCACAACAAATGTTATGGCACTTTCATTCCTATAACAGTACATTTAAAATAAAAGAGCGCTATACACAACTTTTGAATTCATTATTGGATATTGCGTATAACAATACAAGACAAGGAAATCATACAATTAATCACGATGAAAACTTTTAATCATTGCCCAGCCCTAAGAAATACATGTTTCTTATTTGAAAGTTTGACTCTTATTTTTCATTTGATTATTTAAAGTCTCAGCAAGTGGCTGCAGCATCTCAACAGAAAACTCAGTGGAACGATCACTGTCTGTTTAAGTCCACAGTCCTCTCATCCTGATGAAACAGGACTGTGTGTATGTGTAAACATATATTTCAGAGCCTTTTTTGTTATTGTTCTGTAGGCAAGCATGAATGATTTGAATTTGATGTGAGCAACTGGGAGCCAGTGGAGGGATTTGAAAAGCGTGACATGTGCAGTTTTGGGCTGGTTGAAAACCAGATGTGCAGCTGCATTCTGGATCATCTGCAGGGCTTTGAATGTGCATGCAGGGAGGCCTGGCAGGAGAGAGTTGCAGAAGTCAATGCAAGACATTACGAGAGCTTGTGCGGGAAGGGTCTGATCTTCCTGATGGTGTGCAGGGTGAAACGGCATGAACACGCAACTGAGGCAACGTGAGGTTAGCTGGTCATCAATTATGACACCCAGGTTTCAAGCAGACTTCGTGGGGATAAGTTTGGTTGTTTCAAGGTGTATATTGATCTGTGGTTGGAGGGAGGGACTGGCTGGGATGACGAGCTCAGTCTTAGACAGGTTGAGCTGAAGGTGGAGTTCCTTCATCCATTCAGAAATGTCAGCAGGCAGGATGAGATGTGTCCGAAGACAGATGGTTCATCTGGTGGAAATGACAGGAAGAGCTGGGTCTGCATCATCCGTATAGCCGTGGAAATGGAAGCCATGGGAGTGAATTACTGCATCAAGTGAGGTGGAGTATATTGAGAAGAGGAGGGGGGCAAGCACTGAAACTTGAGGTACCCCAGTTGTTAGGTTGTGTGGTTTAGACACTTCTCCCCTCCAAAATACTCTGAAAGATCTCCCTGAGAGGTAGGACACGAGCCAGTCAAGGGCAGATCCAGAGACACCAAGCTGAGAGAGTGTAGAGAGGAGGATTCTGTGGTTGACTGTGTCGAAGGCAGCAGACAGGTCCAATAGCAACAGTACAGAGGACAAGCCAGCAGCTTAAGCCAATCGCAGTGATTCTGCTACTGACAGCGGTGCGGTCTCAGTGGAGCGGTCCCACTTAAAACCAGACAGATTTGGGTCGAACAGGTTGTTTTTGGAAAGATACTCAGACAGTTGATTAAAGGCTGTGCGCTCAAGAATTTTTGACATAAAAGGAAGAAGTGAGACTGCTCTTTAATTCTCAACCTGAGCTGGGCTCCAGGTGGGTTTTTTTGTGTAGCGGTGTGACACGGGCTTGCTTGGAAGCAGTGGGGAACACACCAGTGATGAGTTGATGATGTGTGCTACTGCAGGGTCTGCAGGAGGTTTGAGGGTATAGGATCCAGTGGACAGGTGGTGGGTCGACAGTTCACCAGAAGCTTGGAGACCTCAACTACAGTCTGAGGAGAGAATGTTGTAAATGGGGCAATTTTGTTTGTAGGCTGCGCAATGGGTTGATCAGGCTCAGATAATTGATTACTGATGATGAAAATTAAAAAAAATATATATTTGTCACAAAAGTTATGAAGTCTTGTTATGTCCACTAATAACACCCTGGGGTTGAAATTTAGAATTTCAAAGTATTTCAATGAGTGCCCTATAAACGTTTAAAAGTTGCATTGTATATTTGTAGTTGTGCCCAAAGTCAAAGTCAGAGGAGTAGATCAATGTGGATTAGTTTAGCATAAGGTTCATTAAGAGAGTCTCATGATGATCCTACCTGGCAGTTGTTTAAATATTTCAAACATCGGAAAATTATGTTGTCTGCAGTTTTATGTCTTATCAACCCTCATGCATCACTATGGACATTTTTGTCCAATTAGTAGCATTAGATTTAAAATGTGCTACCCTCTTAAGTGGACAAAGATGTTCCATTGGCTCCCATTAAAAACTATAAATGCCATAAAGTCAATATTTGGGGTAGACTTTGACAGATGCATGACTGATTTAAAACCAATCCCCTAGACACTTTACATTTGTTTTCTGGAAAATAGCTATTGTTTTGTGTTTTTTCCCATAAAAAACGACTGTGAATCAAACTGGCATTTAAAGGGTTAAAATCCTTAAAACGATTGGACATTTGGTAGTTTTGAACAGGGCCGAAGTTCTATGCGAAAACAAGTTAAAAAATATTCATCTGTTAAAGTTTTATAGCAGTTTCTTGGAAGCTATCATTTTTGTCCTTAATGGCTGAAGAGGGTAGTACATTTGGTTCACAGTGTTCTGGTGGACTGTTAAAACACATTTTACTTATTTCAAAATTTACCATGAGAGAGACTCAATTACAAAAAAATGCCATTGGCACTAACACAGCCAAAATGATAAAGAGGTGAAATCTGCTCATTTGGACAAAGGTGTCCATAGTGATGCATGTTGCATGAGGGTTAATGACAATCTCCTCTCTAACTGTTCTCCATGCTGCTCACTCTGTATTTATGTGCAGCAGCTTGAACACATGGAATCATCTCAGCAGGCAACACAACAGTGCTGCTCCTCCACCGACATGTCTGTGCCTCATGGAGCTGGAAGCACATGTGAGGACAAAGGGAACGAGTTCATAATGATTATAAATTGAGTCACAGAGAACAGTGTGAGAGGAATCTGCATCTCACTAGAGCTGAAACGATTAATTAACGAATCGAATAATCAAGTCTTTAATTCATGTTTTGCCGCATGTACCTGTTTATGGTTAATAAGGCAGTGACAAAACATACGCTGCCTCTCAATGATACGCTCGCACACACACACACACACACACACACACACACACACACACACGCACACACAAAGGATGTGATGGTGTCTATAGGCCGATTAGACAAGAAAATGTCATGTGATAAGTCGGATCATTTTCAGACATGTCTTTTCACATTTGTAATATTTTTTCAGCCGATTCACATAATCGTTTGATCGAATCAAATCAAACAAATTAATCGATAGATTAATCAACAACAAAAATAATCGTTAACTGCAGCTCTGCATCTCACACTTCTTCTCGTTTCACATATTTCATCAGCTAATCACCTCTGACACAAAGAGCTGTTTTTAAATTGTTTTATCTTTCACCAGCAGAGAGGAACGTCTCATCCTTCTCTCTCTTTCTCTCTCTCTCTCTCTCTCTCTCTCTCTCTGTGGTCATTTTTAAAAGTGTGGACTAACAGCAGATCTCTCAGGATAGTGTCTATGAATAGCCCCGCCTCCACTCCTCCTTGTCCCAGTGAGACGGGCTCATAATTAAACTGCGACCAAATAAAAAGATCGGAGCATCTCAGTGGAGCACTTTCTACTGTGTGCCAATAACTTTAGGAGCATTTGAATTAGCATCCTAATGTTAATGTTATTAACATATGCATGGAGATTTGTCGTAGGGGAGGTCATATTTGCCTGTTTCTCCATTTTAATTGAACAAGAAGGAATTTCACAAAGAGCCAGCTTCACTCTTGATTATGTTTTCCACTCTGCTGTGATCACACCACAGGCTCAGAGGAACACCCCTTTTCAGTCCCTTCAATTATCAGCAGGCACCGCCACGATTCAGGCACATTTCATTGCTGAGGATGATTTTCTGCCAGCGACACAAATGGATCATATTTCCATCCCATTACATCAGAGGCCTGTGAAAACGACAAGGGCTGATCAATGAGTGCAGCTCGGGCATCACTCACACACGGAGAGGAGAACTTATGAACTCTGCGAGCAGCTGTAAGAGAGGGCTCAGCGCTAATGATGCATGACATCTCGTTAAGACGGGATAATCGGAATTAGATTCTCTCTTCATCTGACTGAACATTTTCAGCTCAATGTGCCAGAGATGTGAGATATGACCATGTGCTGTTGTATATCATGTCACGATAGAGAAACACTTTTCATTTAATACTGTGCTCAATCGTTCATTCTGAAGTGTTGCAACTGTGCAGCAATGAGAGAGAGAGACAGAGAGACAGAGCTTTTTAACATAACCTTTGTTTAAACTAGTCTATAAACCAACACAGTCTGTGCGAGAGAACAGATTCACAGAATCTACATTTAAATGATGATGCCATTCAGGATCAGTGCATCGTGTTGAACTGAAAACAGAATGTTTTTGTGACACCACACACTCTGGAATTGTTCCAGGTCCTTCATTTGTTTGTAGAAGTTAAAATCAACATTTAGACGCATTTTCAACATTCTTTTAAAAACCACAATGGCATTCGAGTCCGAGTCTATTTTGTTTTTCCTGCTCTAGTACACGGCCATCTTCGCTCTTCCCAGAAGGAAGTTCAAAAGTTGGCACGTGGTCTTATTTTTTTGTGAACATCTGTGTCCCAGGATAAAAGTATGTTGAGTGAAGCTCACGCCCAAAGACCTGAAGATGTTTGACAGAAATGTAAACAGTGGCAGTAACCGATGACAAAACAAGAAGCAGTGAAAAACAGTTTCTCAGTGGGAACAGAAGGTGCAGTCGGGGCTGGATGCAGGATTAATGACGCAGATAAAGGCATTCACAGCCACGATGCAGTGCAGAACCCTCCACTGCAGATCGGCAGCTCTTTTTATCAATGGAGGCTTGTAGAGCGAAGCCCACTCAGGTCTGGAACTCTGCTCTAGATGTCAGTCAATCAATCAATCAATCAATCAATCAAAGTTTATTTACATAGCCCACATTTACAAATCACAGTTTGTCTCACAGGGCTTCACAGGGTGGATAACATCCTCTGTCCTTAGACCCTCAGCAAGAGTGAGGAAAAACTACCAGGGGAAAAAAACCTTTTAACAATGAAAAAAAAAGAAAAAGTAGAAACCTTAGGGAGAGTCACAAGTTAGGGATCCACTCCCAGGACGGACAGACATGCAATAGATGTTACGTAGAGTGTTCAGTAACAATACACATATTTAAAAAATGTGAATGACGCGATGTTTATATCCATCTTCGTTTTGTAGGTGAGCTCTTCAGGGGGAGTCTGCTCTGTTCTTCAGTTTGTCTTTATTCAAGACTTTTACAAACATGTTATATGTTTGTTTTTTGTTCCCATCTAAAACGGACAGGTTCTGTTTTTTAATCAGGGGTCCTTGAAGTTTGGGAGAACGCTCATGGAGGAGAAAGGTCCGGTCTGGTCAGGTGGTAGCAGTTGGTCACAGTGGTGCTGTATTAAAGTTCTTTCAGTCTTTGTGAAAGTCTCTCTCCACTGTCTGAGCAGCAGGACGATGGTCCAGCTCGACCACACGCCCAGGTGAGACGCCAGGGACTCACTATTGTTCATGTCCGCACCTGTGAGCCAGAGAACGTGCTGGAGGGTGACCAACTTCTTTTGCAGGGTCGGTCCCATGCGACAAGCTGCACCGAACCGCAGGCCATGGACAACTGGTTCCTGGAGCAGCCAGTAGATGGAGCAGTGTGGTTGTGTCTGTGCAGTCAGTAGACTCCAAACCTTGAACAGTCTTTTATAGAAGTCTGGGAGGCCTGCAGTTGACAGCCGGTTGGTGTCTGCCAGGAACAGGGGTCTGTCTAGTCCCAGTCCACCCAGCTGTCTCAGGATGGCATAGGCGATGGGTCTTCAGCAGAGGGCAGCAGGACCGTACAGGAAGTGCTGGATGAATCGGAACCTGAAGGTGGCGCCTCTGCTGTTCAGGTGGACGAGTCCCTGTCCTCCTTTGTCTCTTGGCAGGAAGAGGACAGACTGGGGGACCCAGTGAAGTTGGTCCCAAAAGAAGTCAACGAGCAGTGTCTGTAGTTTTTGTAGTAATCCGGGCGGTGGGTCAACAACAGCCAGACGGTGCCACAGTGTAGAGGAGATAAGATTATTAGCGATCAAAACACGACCTCTATATGACAGTTTTTTTCTAATCCACTTCCACCTTTCCAGCCGCCCCCTGACCTTCTCCAGAATGCCCTCCCAGTTCTTGGCGACTGTCAGTTGATTTCCAAGGAAGACTCCCAGGTATCTGATTCCCTGTGTTTTCCAGTGCAGTCCTTGGGGGAGGCTGAGTGCCATCTCTGCCCCTCCCACACCGAGAGCTTCGCTCTAACTCCAGTTCATCCTGGCTGAGGAGATTCGACCAACCTAGGACATGTTCCTTTCCAGCGTTTCTATGTCTTGTTGTTTTTGCACGATGATCAGTAGATCGTCTGCATAGGCTGACAATTTGAAAGGGGAGTTACAGGTGGGGATCTCCAGGCCATGAAGCTCAGCTCTCAGTTTGTGGAGGAGGGGCTCAAAATCTAGGGAGTATAGCATCCCTGAGAGTGCACAGTCTCGTCAAATGCCCCTGCAGACCTGAAAGGGGGCGCTCAAACCTCCATTGATTTTCAGCACGCTCTGAATGTCACAGTACAAAGCTCTAACTTTGTCGGTAAACCCCGGGCTGAAGCCGAAGGCAGACAGCGTGTGCCCGGGTATTCATGTTCAGGTATTCAGTAGGTTTGGTCCATGTGGATGACATGCTCTATGACTTTTCTAAGCCTGGTGGCGAGAACTTTGGAGAGGAGCTTGTAGTCAGTGCAGAGCAGTGCTACAGGCCTCCAGTTCTTAATGAGCTGTGGGTCTCCTTTCTTTGGCAGCAGGGTGAGGACCGCTCTCCTGCAGCTGAGTGGCAGACGTCCTCTGAGGAGACTGTCACTCAAGACGGTTAGAAGGTCCGCCCCCACTACCGAAGAGAAAGCTTTGTAGAACTCTGGTGGTAAACCATCTAGACCGGGTGCTCTGCCACTCTGCATGCTCTGGAGAGCAGCGTAGAGTTCATCAGAGGACAGAGCAGCGTCCAACATTGTATTTTTCTGTTTCTCCACCTGGGGGAGCCCTTGGTGGAAAACCTGTGACACTGCCTGCACCACCCTGTCCTCTGACGTATACAAATCTTTATAGAAGCTGACAGCGTGATTTTTGCTTTCTGCATCTTTGCAGATGTTGGTTTGATCGGTCAGAACCTTCCCACTGTCAGTTTTCAAGCTATGACTGAGTCTCTTCTGTCCGTTCTTCCGCTCGAGGCCCAAAGAAAAAGTGGGAGGGCACGTCCATCCCAGCAACATTTTGGTATCGGGACCTGACTACAGCGCCCCGAGCAGCGATGGCCAGCAGGTTGTTTAGATCAGACTTTCTCTGTATGTACCTCTGATCACCTGTGGTCACAGTTATGTCTTGAAGCTGCTGCACTTCAGACTCCAACACCTGGACCGACCCTGTCAGGCTCCTTGTGACACCCAGAGTGTACTGTTCACAGAGCTGCCTGATCTGAGTTTTTACAATATCCCACCACTGTTGCAGTGAAGAGAATGCTGATTTCACGCTTTGGTGATTTCTCCAGAAGACAATCAGAACATGGTGAAAATCTTTGTCCTCGTGCAGTGACGTGTTGAAGTGCCAGTAGGCACTCCGGGGTTTGACCCGTTTGATAAAAACAGACACTGTGACCAGAGAGTGATCTGAAAAACCGACTGGACTGACAAAACAGCTTCTGAAGATGTTCAAATGGTGATTAAAACAATAAAAACGATCGCGCCTGGCCATGGACAGCAGGTTATCCTTTACATGTGTCCATGTGTATCGTCGGTGGTCGTTGTGGTGACTCCTCCAAACGTCACAGAGGTCGTGAGTCTCTATGAGTTGGAATAAACGGGCAGCAGATGCTGCATGTGGTTCTCTGTGGCTCCGGTCTAACCTGCTGTCCGCAGTGCAGTTAAAATCTCCTCCGATGAAATGATCTAAAAACACCAGCCTCTCCAGCCCCACAACTGGAGCATAATTGTTAATAAAAAACATTTTCGTATTTTCTATTTTAACGCTGAATTTGAGCAGCCGGCCTTTGACGATTTCCTCAGTTAAAATTGTGTGAGGGT
>JAFBJT010038803.1:73894-99881 GCA_016785325.1 Chascanopsetta lugubris | reverse complement strand
GTCACACAAACAGACACATGGAGGACTTCAGACATGTCTGTCACGCAAACTGAGACATGCAAGGGGTAAAACCCGGCACCGTTCAGTCCACACCAACATTTCTGGGGAGGAATTTTCTAGTTGAAGTTGTTATTTGACCTGCATGTGTTCATTTGAGCTGACAATGTCACTACAGGGGCCATCGATATGTTTGTGTCTTTGTTGTAGGATGAGTCAAAGAGGGATCAGTGAAAATTTGAAGCTGGCCCGTGAGTACGCCTTGCTTGGAAACTACAACTCGGCCAGTGTCCTCTATCATGGACTGCTTGAACAGATCAAGTGTTTGTACACCGTGCGGGAGAGTGGCTTTCAACAGAAATGGCAGCAGGTAACTGTATATTCAAGACTTTAAACTCATTTCATGTTCACAAATACTTTGTATATTTTGTAATTTGATGCATCTGTTTGTTCCACAGTTGTGGCAAGAAGTTAGCGCAGAGCACCAGCAGGTTCAAGATATAATGTCCAATCTGGAGAACTTTCAGGTGGACACAGCACCTGCTAAACCCAGTGACCACGATGACTGCGAAATAAGGCCTGTACATGTGGAGCTTAGGTATGGAAGTTCATCATCACCATCATCAACACTGTTTTCAGCATTTTAAACTCCTATTCTCCTCCACATAATCTCCATAGGTCACTGTACTGTAATTCGAGTGTAACTCTCATTTTTCACAAAGTTTATCGCCAGTTTTCTCCAGTATTATAACATCCAGGCTCAGTATCAAAGTAGTTGTTTTTCCGATATTGCTTATGGCAAATAGATTAATAAAAAACACTTTGGTGACAGATTTTCTGCCACAATTATGCTTCTGTGTTCTTCCTCCTCATTTGACCACAGGTAAGGTTTAGATTCTAACAATGATGATATTTTAGATTTGTTTCTGTTGAGTTATGTTGGTGTTTTTGAAACAATATTGTGCTGAATTTGAAATATAAAGCAAATGTTATGGTGTTCTGAATTTAGTATGTAAAAATGCAAGTTTGAAACATCTGCATGCATCAATATTTATGGCTTTTGCTGTTGAATTGCACCATAGCCCTTGTCTAATTATTAGTTGCGTACACTTGAAATAGCACATGTTTTGCATTCCCTTTAATAGTTTGAAAATCTGTAACCGCTCATCAGACCAAAGTGCCTTTCAAACAAAGAGAAATCTATGAGCTATTTGTTCCCAACAGTCATATGATTGAGATTAGCAAACATGATCAGCTCATGTGAGCCTGCTTTGTTCCTGGATAGCTCTTTAAAAAGGCCTGCAAACCTCAGACTGCCTCTTCTGTTGTATGTTTTATTTTGTATTCTCTTAAAAACCACAGCAGTATACTTGAAGTATACAATATATATATATATATACAACAACGATTTATGTAACGTTTGGTTTGGTACAGGAAGTTGGGTTCTGTACAGGACGTTGGGTTCTGTACAGGACGTTGGGTTCTGTACAGGACGTTGGGTTCTGTACAGGACGTTGGGTTCTGTACAGGACGTTGGGTTCTGTACAGGACGTTGGGTTCTGTACAGGACGTTGGGTTCTGTACAGGACGTTGGGTTCTGTACAGGACGTTGGGTTCTGTACAGGACGTTGGGTTCTGTACAGGACGTTGGGTTCTGTACAGGACGTTGGGTTGTACAGGACGTTTGGTTTGGTACAGGACGTTGGGTTCGGTACAGGACGTTGGGTTCGGTACAGGACGTTGGGTTCTGTACAGGACGTTGGGTTCTGTATAGGACGTTGGGTTCTGTACAGGACGTTGGGTTCGGTACAGGACGTTGGGTTCGGTACAGGACGTTGGGTTCGGTACAGGACGTTGGGTTCTGTACAGGACATTGGGTTCGGTACAGGACGTTGGGTTCGGTACAGGACGTTGGAGGACGTTTGGTTCGGTACAGGACGGTTGGTTCGGGACAGGACGTTTGGTTCGGTACAGGACGTTTGGTTCGGTACAGGACGTTTGGTTCGGTACAGGACGTTTGGTTCTGTACAGGACCTTTGGTTCGGTACAGGACCTTTGGTTCGGTACAGGACGTTGGGTTCGGTACAGGACGTTGGGTTTGGTACAGGACGTTTGGTCGGTACAGGACGTCGGGTTCGGTACAGGACGAGGGCAGCGTGCCAACATTGTTCAGCTGAGATCGGTTAACAAGAACAAACATGCTAACCCACTTCAAATGGCACCACGCAAGACTGCTGTGCCTGTGAGCCGACATTCTGACGTCTCAAATTGACGTCAATGAACACATCCTCTTCCGCTTTCAAAATAAAATACCGAAATTGTTTCTTTTACCAATATCTCTCTTGGAATAATGAATTATTAAAGGAGATATTAAATAATGAATATTAATACACCAGATTTCAGACTGCTTTACTGTAGCAATTTAGAGAAATTTCAAAGTAAAGTTCACTATTTTGTACTTGAAATTCATCTTTTCTCTAAGTTTGAGGGACTCTAATACGACAACGATCCATTATTGCAGAGGTAAGCCACGAATGACAGTATTCACGGTGATGCCTACTATATGTACACTTAACTGCCGACAGATTTACGGTAGACATTTGGAGAAATTCCAAAAGAAAGCTCAGATTTTGAACTCCAAATGTGTCTTTTTTCTCCACAGACATTCCCCCTGTCCTGTCAGGCGGCCTGCTAACCCCTATAAAGAGAGCAAACCCCCCAACAACCGTTTGAGCGCAGCAGTCAGGGCCCAGCAGAGGCATTCGTCTCGTGGAGCCAACGGGGACAGAAGCAAGTCTTCCAAAGGCAAAGAAAAGAAGGAGTCGAAAGAGGCAAAGGAAGCCTCTGGCAAATCAAAGGACGATAAGGTCAACAACGTGTTAACGATAGCACCTGATTACACAAAGCTGTGTATTTTCATCTGTTCATGTTGTTGTGTCAACATGATCCACAGACACACTTATCCTGTCATTCCAGTGTTCTGAATGGTGGAAAAGAGACATTTGTTCCACTGAATGTCTTCTGTTTGTCTCTCAGACCAAAACAGAGGTGCAGGAGAAAGAAGTGCAAAAGTTTGATGGAACAGGATATGACAAAGACCTCGTGGAAGCTCTGGAGAGAGATATTATATCCCAAAATCCAAATGTGAAATGGTACGTTTAAAAATCTCATAGATGATTTTTTTTTAAACTTCTTTATTTGAGATGATAGAACAAAAAGCTCATACTGCCAGATAAACTACGCTCATCCCAGTGTTATATTCATGTGTCAGACACGAAGGCTGTTTAATCAACATTTAATTCATGTACATGAATTCAGAGATTGGATTGTGTTTTGCAGATATCCAACATACTCAGATTGGAATTAGAGACCGAAAATGGACTAGAACACGAATAATCAGAACTCACCGCATTGTAGAAATGCAGGTAGTATATGATTTAATGTGTATTACTTAACCTTCCCTTTAAATCCTATTCTTACCTGTAGGGACAACATCGCAGACTTGGAAGATGCCAAAAAACTGCTGAAGGAAGCAGTTGTATTGCCAATGTGGATGCCAGCATTTTTCAAAGGCATACGAAGACCATGGAAGGTATTTGTTCTGGAAACCTGACATATCGTTTTTCTGTTGGATATATTGGTTGTATGACTTTGATCTCCCTCTTACTTTAGGGAGTGCTCATGGTGGGACCTCCAGGCACGGGGAAAACACTGCTGGCCAAAGCAGTTGCTACAGAATGCAGAACCACATTCTTCAATGTTTCCTCATCTACTCTTACCTCCAAATACAGAGGGGAGTCTGAGAAGCTCGTCCGACTTCTTTTTGAAATGGTACACCCCTTTCTCTGCATCCTGTTGGTTTTGCCCATCTTCAAAAATCTGAATTTGTCTCATAAGTTGTGATCACTTCTGTCCCCAACTCTCAGCTGAGTGAGGAAATATGAAACCCCTCTCACTTGCTCTTCCGAAGACTGCAAAATAACAATATTCACAAAAAAGATGCTGTTTCTTATCAGTGTTTTAAGTGTTTACATGTGAGAAATGTGAAATAAAAGGAGCAGTAATGACAGCTGTAATAATCAAGACTACAACTGTTGTATGTGAATTGACATCTTGTGTAACTACGCCATCCAGTTGTAATTATAATCACCTATCAGCTCCCACCACAACCTTCAATTTCAGCCCATTATCACGATATTTTACTATCAACACTTGTGCCATTATCTCTTTGGCATTAAAATATACTAACTTGACTTATTTCTGTATCTCTGTCCTGCTTGCCTCTTTCAGCTAATTGTTTGAGTGATAGCCTCTTTAGAGGGGCTTTTTTAGAAGGATGTCGTTCATGCTCTGAAGGCAAAGTAATGCATTATTGAGTTAATTTTGGAATGTTGTGGATGAACGTTGCCTTCAAGACCTCTGTTTTTTCATGTATAGGCACGTTTCTATGCCCCCACTACGATCTTCATTGATGAGATTGACTCCATGTGCAGCCGCAGAGGGACGTCAGAGGAACACGAAGCCAGCCGAAGAGTCAAGGCAGAGCTACTGGTGCAGATGGATGGTATAACACCACCATATCACCACATTTGTTTTCAGAATGTCCTCCCCCTTCTTAGTATATCTCAACTTTAGAATCGTACGGAGGGAAGCATCTTTTCATGAAGGCATCTCACATAGTTGATACCGATGTGTAGGTGTTGGCGGAGCATCCGAAAATGAGGACCCCTCTAAGATGGTGATGGTCCTGGCTGCAACCAACTTTCCTTGGGACATTGATGAAGCTCTGAGAAGACGACTGGAGAAGAGGATTTACATTCCTCTGCCTTCAAGTAAAGACATTTCTTCAACGTACATCATCGTGATCTTTATACGTTCGAGAAGATTTTAAAGTGTTGAAAAAAAGTTAACTTCTACAACTACTAAAGCAGTGGCCATTGTAAACCTGCCTGTTTATAATGGGATGTGGTAAAGTGCAGTAAACATTATTAAATGTATCATTTCTATGGGCATTTCTTCAGATTGGCAGTTTGTCACCTGGACTCAGAGACTAAGTGATGAACTGCTGATGCCTGGATGTCAAGGTCACTTCACATTTGAGTGAATGTATCTTGACTGAAGTACAATTCATGGGATGGTCCGAGGTCAAGCCAATGGTTTTCTCAAGAACTTTCACTTGAATTAGATTTCAAAGTAAATGAAAGTGACATGTTCAGATGGTGGGCACCTTCCATGATGGCTGCCAGCGGTAGGTTCTGCTTTATATTGACCTGGGGCTGATCTTAGGACCTTGAGTTTATGTAGAGGCTCCTTCACACCGGGAACCTGCTTCATCCATGTACTTGTTGTCTGTGTTTGCAGCCAAGGGGCGAGTGGAACTGCTGAGGATTAACCTGGAAGAACTGGAACTGGCCGGTGATGTGGACTTTGACAAGATTGCAGAGCAGATGGAGGGTTACTCTGGAGCAGATATCACCAACGTGTGCAGGTCTGGACTTGGAGGGTTGGGGTTAGGAGTGTGAGGTCGTGAGTAAGATTAAACTCGAGTGTTGTCTGATACTGTAGGGACGCATCTCTCATGGCCATGAGGCGGAGAATCGAGGGCCTGACTCCAGAGGAGATCCGTAACATCTCTCGAGATGAGATGCACATGCCGACCACCATGGAGGACTTCGAGGCCGCTCTGAAGAAAGTGTCCAAATCGGTGTCTGCAGCTGACCTGGAGAAGTATGAAAAGTGGATCGAGGAGTTTGGGGCCTGCTGAAAAGGCTGATACCTCGGTCAAGTTTGAGTATGTGAGTTTGTGTGGAACTGGTTTGAGGCGGTGTGATCAGTGGATGTGTGTATTTTAGTCTGTCAGAAGTTGGTAACGCCTGTTACAGTAGGTCAATGAATGCACTTGACGAGCAGCACCTCTTGTATATTATGTTGATGTTAAAGTTTAAACTGATGAAAAAGAGTCGGAGACATAAAGATCTAGAGGCTGAAAGTAGATGCTGATTTTCCTCGTGTTATAACCTATTGTTGTTGATTCAGTCTGCGAATAACATCACTTGCATAATGTTTTTAGGATCTTAAAATCGGCAAACTACTATTCAAATGTTTGCCTGGTCCAGCTGGAGATGAGTTTAATATCACTTTGCCTTTCTCAGTGTCGTAGTATTGACTTTGCACCATTGTATCTTACAATGAGATACTGAGCCAACAACCAATGAATCATTCTGATGTCTTTTTATAGACTTTCATTGAAATTGTGGACCCATGTAGTTCTGTCCCATTTCTAGAGATTTTTATGAGCACAACAATAAAATTTAAATAAATAAAGTTTGAGAGTATTTAAGGATAGGAAAATGGCTTTGTGTGAATGTCTCCTTGGTGGTTGGATGTAGACTTATCGAGTTTAGGGTTGGAGATGGTTTAGAGTTTGCGATTTTATTGATTGATTTCTTTTTCTTCCTTTCTTTCTCTATGCTCTTGAATTTTGCTCGTGTTGAACCGGACAGAGCACAGGAAGAGGATAGGAAGAGAAACAAAAAACAGTGGGGGTGGGGGAGGAGGTGTGGACAGATGGGGGGGGGGGGGGGGGGGGTGTGGTGGATTGATTGCTGGAAATGAAAATGAATTGAAAAACAGACATTCACCAGCGCCTGTATATAACACACATACCATCACCAGTGACAAGTGCTCGGAACCAAGGCATCCACATTATTAGCTGTTTGGGTGGGAACATTGAATTGAAATTGGGAGTATCGCACCACTGCAGGGAGAAAAATGCATCGATTAGATAAGTGAGAAAGGACGGGCAGAAAGGAAAGTAGTAATAATAGTAATGAATAAGAGGAGAGAAGAATAAAGACAGTAAGGAAGGATGTTGTGAAGGACGCACCACCAGAGCAGGAGTGGCCCCAGTTTGTCCCCATGCGAGCTACTTTCCAAAGACCAGTCAAAGCGCCGGCAATTCGAGTATTATTCAACAATTCTTACCACTATTCAGCTTATTAGTATTCAACGAACTGGTTTTTCTGTTTAATTTCATCAACTAAAAAGAAAAGTCAGCCTCTATTTTCTTCAGCTTGTGCTTCAACTTTTTCAGCTCACATGAGTTCAACAGACTTGAACCGTTCGTGGGATGGCGTTCAGCATGTCAGTATTCACAAGTTTCTAGTTCATAATCAGTTCATAATCAATCAGTTCATAATGTTAGTGACTGTCCTTCCATTCCCCCCAGTTCTATATGCTGAAGTGTCCTTGGGCAAGACACTGAACCCCACATTGTCCCATGGACTCATAGATTTTGAAGAAATGCTTCGTATGAATGTTTGAATGACTGGGTGAATGTAAAACTACTGTAAAGCGCTTTGAGGTCTTCAAGACTTGATATATAAGAAATATATAAATACAGACCATTTTACAGATTGCTATCACAAACTTTCTAAAAAGACAAATACTTGTCTTTGACACAATATGTCAATATGTGTCTATTACACAATATTTTTGTAGCAAATACACACAAATACAATTGCCATGTATTTTCAAAGCATAAGTCCGTCCACATTGAGATCTTTTGACAGCTGTGATTTGATGTGATCCTTTACATTGATCTGATAATTACATGGACATTTTCTATGTAGCTGAAAGACAAAGTCCAGTTTTGGGCTGCTTTATTTTGTAAGAGTACTTGATTCATAGTTCATACAAGTCACACATCTCAAATCAAAACATCTTTTATTCATCAGCAACACACATGAATCGATGTGTGGCGCAAAGTTCAACTTACAGGCTCATCAGCGACAGCACTTTAAGAGAGTGACTTTAGATTTCTAGGCATAGGTTCAGAATCATTTGGGTTAAGTGGAGTCATCATGCAGTTTCCTTGTTTGAATGTAAAGCTGACTGACAGAACAGCGAGCAGTAATCACTAGCAATGTTACACATGCACCTTCACGCAGCGCATCATGCATCCTGAATCAGAACACAACGCTGAGGAGACGTGTCCTGCGCCTGTGAGCGATGAGGTTGTACGAGTGTTACCTTTTCAGTGTGGCAAAGGTTCTGAAATCAGACAAAAGGATGTTTGGTTTTGACTAAATCCAAGTTAACACGGCATGAGCCCAGTCTCTTTTATGGCAGTTTCTATACTGCAGTAAGGATTTGACCACATAAAGTAAAGAAATAGCGCAGAATGTATGGACATCATTTTTCATCCCATTTAAAACCATGAGCAGGTTACTTCTTTGCTATAATTCAGGTTCTGGTTGTGGAGGTGCTGAGCCGCCATTAGGTTTGTGCCAGTTTGTACTAGAAAAAATCATGTGCATTTACTTTCAGATTAGGCCACGAAAATAAGTGTTTGAGCAACAACTGAGTTGCTACATCCTTCACAATGCTCGAATATCAACAAAAAACTTAAATATCAAATTGACAAATGTGTGTGGGTGTGGTCAACTCACCAATATAATTTGTCATTTTTGTCCAAAAGCAAGTTGTATCTTCTATTTGGGTTGTTGTAAAATGAAATGGATATTTTACATCAATCCATACAGAGTGCATAGACAATCTCAACAGCTGAATTTACATTCTTCATGTATCTGTAACTGACTCACACAGTGTAACAAGAAGTTTAAGAAAACACCCCCGTGAGTCCGAGTCCTCAACAGGCCGAGGCCCTGTGAGCAATAACAATCAACATTTGAATGTAGCAAGTGGTTAAGAGGACGAGAGGAGATGCTTCTCTCAGCAGTGACTTTCTGATCCAGGCAACAGGGGCTGAAGATAAATGACATTCCCCAGTCACAACTGATCTGCATCTTTTTAAAGACCTGGTAATAACATGCCTTATCTAAGCTATTTGCTGTAAATATACAATATTTTTGGCTCCACGTTAGAGGATGACAGGATAACAAAAAAATCAGAGAAACCATGACCCTAACCCTTCAATGCAATTTCTGTCCTTGGTCTAATTTTTCTCAGCAGTGGTGAACAATTTTAGAAAAGAGTAAAACATGTGCAGGAAATATACAAACAAAAATGTCTTTATATCATTTTGTGAAACAACATTTCTTACATCAACTCCCCTGAGGAGCTGTGTTCTAATCTGATCTGCTGTTCAGCGAGAGAAAAAGTTTGAATTCAAAAGGTATTCAATCTAAATTCCTTATTCTTCACGACTGATTCTCAAACTAAGGGAATCCCGATCTGTCATGTGCTAGATTCCTGACGTGATGTCAAAGCCTTTTTTCAGTCAACAAACAGAGAGCTGTAATTTGGACTTTGGTCTCGTAGAGACCGAAAGTCCGAGGCTCCTCGTCCCTTCTCCATGACATCGACACGCTGGGACATGGGAGAAACGAGTGGAGCCAGGTTTCTCACCATCAAACCAAAACAGCATTAGTGCAATTGGATGATGTCACTTGTGAGAATTTACTGAAGAGATCTAATGAAGAGTAAGACTCTGACCACCAGTGGGTTGGGTTCACACTCATTTGATTCTGATGAGTTAAAATGTACTTTTTGGAAAAGGCCTTTAGATTCTAGAGTCTTTGTGCGCATCATTATAACCACCTGCTGCATTAAACACCCACTGTCTTATACTAACATCTACAGATGATTCAACAGGCAAAAAGCTGACCGAGTTGCAGCCAACTGACAAAGCGAAGGGGCTCGTTTTGGACAATTGTGAACTTTAAATGCCGAGTTTCAAACCTCAAAGCTGTTGATCATATCATATGATCTTTACTCGCAACAGGCACTAAGACCTTCTCATTTAAACTAACCACTACCAATTTGGACCACAACGGCTAAATAAGTTGGAGATTGGAAAAGTGCAAGTATGTTTTATCATTGCTGAACAAAAAGTGACTTGTTCCGGGGCTACTTTCAACTCAAATGTCCGACATCACCGACGCCAGTCATTTGATTCTTTGTGCAGACGGTCGAGCGGTTGCACAGCTGCATGTGACAACACACGTGATTTATTTGAACTTTCTCACTTTTCTATTGTTGATCAAGTGACAATCGGATAGAATCACATGGACCGGACTTGAAGCAGCAGGGGTTGGCATGTTTGAACACTGTCTGTTCTCTGGCTAATGCTGTGAACAGTGTAACCAAAGGAAAGGTCGGGTAATGAAAGCAAGGGACAAAACCAAGCAGAAAATGTAACACTCACAATGGAGAATGAAGAATAAACAAAACCGATTCGATCCTTATTCACAAGGCTTCTGTTCTTCTCTCGCTGCTTCTGTTTCTACACCATCCAACAGCGTGAGCTTCTCTTCGGGCATCAGAGTGACATGGCTTATGTGAAAGATGGGCCTAGAAAAAAGAGAGAAATAAGCCACTCAGATAGGTCTCCTGCTCCGTGATATAGAATAGAACAGAACACTCTTAATTGTCCCACCACAGGGAAATGTACAGGTTATGTCAGTTCACAGATTACATAATAAAGTGCACATAGAAAACAAGCTGAAAAATGAGCAAGTACAAATGTGCAAATGGAAGAGAAAGAAAAAGTAAGATTGTGCAAAGAAATATAGAGGTTAAATTCAATATCTTCTGGTTATAAAACAAACTTACTTGTGTTCACATGATGGGAAAATCATGTCAAGGATTCGGATAACGACCCCTGACCCAGCAACGCCAATCACCACCACCCCCATCATGAGGAAGAAGAGAGGCAGGGACGCGGAGCAGAACCATCTCAAACGTTCTCTGACTTGCTCCATCCACTGACACATGGCCTGAGGACAGGGTGGACACAAATACACGAGCATGTACTGCTGCCGCTGCGCTCGGACGCACTTGGTATCATAGATATAGTATGGGTCAAAACAGGCAGGGTGAAACCAAGGCCCTGATGCCAGGCTCCCAAATTATTTTGAAAATGAGTCAAAATAATGAGGAGCACACAGAATTGGAAGCGTGGAGTGAATCAGTCGTCTGGGTATTTGCTGACACATGTAGCAAATGACACTTTGTTACATGTATCTTACATTTACATTATAACTTACTTAAATGTAGTAATGCAGTAAAGGTGTGAGTAAACACACCCACCGACACATGAGAGTCATATTTACCGAATATGAAGTTAACAGCTCATTGGGCGGAGTTTCCATTTGAATGTGATCTGGCTGGTTCGACTCATCGAAATAGTCGTCATATCTGACGTCGTACAGCAGGTCGGGGTCCATGCGCAGAGGGGTCTCAGGGAGCTTTCCAGGAGCTGCAATCTCTTCCTGGGTGGTCTCTGTGTGCTTCGGGGGATATTGACTGGTGGTCTGAGAGATCAGCTGATCTTCATCTGAATTTTTAAAAAGTGTGGTTTATTGGTGTTGCAATAATGTGATAAGACCACAAACGCAAAAATGTTTACATACTTGTTCTTGGATTTGGAGGATCGGTGACAACCACATCCTTTTCTCTGGGAACCTTGAAGATATCGCTGTGACCTATTGGGTAGATGCTGGTAAACTGTGCCAGCTTCTGGAAATCTGGGCTCATCAGAATCTTCACCTCGCACATCTCAGGCTGCTGGACCTAAATCATTCAGAACCACATGTTGGGGCAGCAGATCTAAATACAGCCATTGCAGACAATGTTTAAGACAATATCTTTCTAGATTTGATGACTAGACAAAGAAAAATAACACACTCTTCAAAATGAGGGATGAATTCAGTTCATATGCAAAGTGTTAGAGGAAATATTTTTGTAACGCAATTAACCAATCAATAATAAATGTAAATATCATGGATATTTACATTATATTTGTAAATACTTACCTGGCAGGGGAGACACCATGATCACGAAGGTGGTTCACCCAGAGCGAGGCTTAGCCATCGCACTGAGGCTTTGCTGACGCCTGCGAATTCCCCAAATGTGGGAATCTCGACTGCATAATTTCTGCTAGTGGGGGGCTGCGTCCGCGCGCCCCCCTCCTGAAATTGGGGGCGGCAGTAGCTTAGTCAGTAGGGACATAAGCTTGTAACTGGAGGGGAGCCAGTGTGGACTGGTAGCTGCAGAGGTGCCAGCTCCTCCTCCTGGGCACTTCCAGGTGCCCTCGCTCGGGGGCGCCTGTACAGGGCAGCCCCCTCGCTCAAACATCTCTGCCTTAGTGATTGTATTGTGATTGTGTGTGTATTTGTGTGTGTCAATAACTGCATGTACAGCATATACAAAACTAACAAAACAAGCATGGAAAATTGATAATGGAGTGAAAAAATTGAATTTCCCCCAGATGGTCATCTTAATCTTAACATGGATACCTCGCAATATTTTAATTAACACTTCACCGTACAATTCCCAAAGTAATTCAGAAACTAATTGTTATATCAACATTGACTCATTTGGCAATGATTGCAGCAATAGGTGATTTACAATGAAGGGAAAACCAAATGACTCGGGTGCTTTTGATACGTGCATATTGGGAACAGTCATCAGCTGTGACACAGATCCATTTGAGAAACAGTAGAGAGGGACCCACCTCTTTTCCTTCCATCTCTATCACTTCACTGAACACCTGCAGAGCCACCACCTCCTCAAAGCTGCTGTAGAGTCGGTTCTGGCTCACCATCACCCGGGTGACCGTGGACACCAAGTCCCCAGATTCAAACTCGCTGCTTCCATTGATGCTGCCCACTGAGAACAAATATAGAGCAGTGTATTGAAAAGCGGAGTCCTGAAAGATTGTTTTGATATGGAGGAAGGTGGGCATTGCCATCAGCATACTGATTTTAGTCAGCAGACTGAAGTCAAAGTCAACTTTATTCTGCCATATGAATAAGATTTTGATCGTGATGAAATGCCATTTTTTCTAAACCCTCAAGTAAACCTACAAGTGTACATGTAGGTACAGATTACATTCTGTGTACAGGGTAGATAGGACCTACAGTGTGTGATTGGTGTATACAATTTGATAGTTAAAACAGGGCGGGACAAACATTTAATGACGAGGGTAACGGTGTCTGCTGCTGACAAAACTTAACTTCGGTTGCAGGAAGTGGAAACAAAAAACTCACAGAAAAGAGCTCGACAGGTGAACCTTGTAACTCCCGACAGCTCCACGGGGACGTCATTGATCAACACTTGCTCTTCTCCCACCGATATGTTTAAATTGATCTGTAACAAACGACAGCAGTGTTTATACGTGTGCCAGGTCCGACTACTCACAAGTTTGAAGATAAACTAAAGCATATAATTAGAGGAGGTTCAGGTCCTCCCTAAAGTCCAGCTCTTAGTTATGTGGACCGGCATGCTGGCGATGGGTTTGGGCCGCGGCTCATGGTCCCTGAGGATGGATCTTGTGACTGTGAAGTGTCACAACCTGAACCGACAGTGGATCCTGGATTATGGCAGTGAATGTGGGCAATCAAAATAATGTCTTGATAACAAGCCTTGATCAGACAGACAAATGCAGTGACTGCAGCTTGGTTCGAACTGGTTCCGAGCTTCTACCTGCACGAAGGTCCACATGGTAAGACCTAGTCTCTACATCTCTACTTACATGGTCATAAATCACTCTATCGTCGGCTAAAGTATTTCCTCGTAAACCTTTACATCAAAGGCAAGTCCCGTCATCGATGACAGTAAACAGAAAGGTGTATTCCCCACCAAGTTATCCAGGCCTTCAATAATAGCAAACTATCCAGAGAGACATATCTCCTTGGCAACCTGGAACATTTCTACCCAACTGTTTCGTCAACATCTCCATCACCATCCGTCCTCCTCGTCATGTCTGGAATTATGGCTGAACAGTCGACGACTCAGAACAGTTCTCCTCCTCCCACGGATTGTTTACCTGTAAGTTGTTGGATTCCTGGCGCTGAGTGTCCACCAGGGTCCCTGCTGTCACATTAATCAAGATCGTTTCCTGCAAGATCCAGACATCACAACCAAAGGATAGGAAGACAAGCAGGGAAACTTTGGTTAAAGGCATACCAGTCTCCAGTCCACGGTTAGTGAGCTCTAACGCAATGCTAACATGTTAGCTTAATGTGATGCTAGCTCGTACGTTATCTTCTTTCTCACCGTGTTCAGTGGTCGAGAGGAATTTTCCGTGGATACAACTGAGGTATAAACAAGCAATACGACGCAAAGTGCTGTTCTCAACATCGTCGTTCTTTCCCCGCGGGTCGCAGCACGTCAGCTACAGCAGTAACATCACGGAACTACAAACATCAAGCGCCCATGCGCGAGAATTCCCACGGTCTGACCGTCTTCTCGCGAGATTTGGAACGTCAGCATGGCGGTGCTCCTCGAAACAACCCTGGGTGATATTGTAATAGATTTGTTTACCGAAGAGAGGCCCAAAAGTAAGTAATTACAGCCACCTGTGCTCAGTAATACCCGTCTCCGTATACTATTATCTGTCGAGTAAACGAGCACCACACATTTTCATTGTAACTGTCGAATTACCGGGTGCTAGCCCCGGATGTTAACGTGTTTACATTTCACTCGTATTTTACAACACTAGCTTACAATTGATACATCAACAGCAAGGACGCTGCTGAAACAACGTGATTGTATATTCATAGTTCCTTTCCGAGAGCTCAATGGACGCCCACCATTCGTTCCTCTGTCCACTGTGGCGGCTCGGTTCATCTCCAGACTGTGTCTGTGCGCTTCTCTCTTGCAGCTTGCCTCAACTTTCTCAAGTTATGCAAAATCAAGTATTACAACTACAGTCTCATCCACAACGTCCAGGTAAGAAACACCGCCACTTTTAACCGAACGGAGAGAAAATGTTTTGTGCTGTCAGTTCACACACTTGCCTGAGGAGGGCGCTATGGTCACGCAGATTTGGGAAAGAGAGACACACTGATACTCACGGAACATGGATGTAGATACTGGGCCTCACAACAAGCCCTAAGAACACAACTGTATGGAAATGGACGTGCTAAAGTATGAAGAAGTTGAATCACACTAATTGTTTGTTGTCACTGCTTAACATGTTTAGAATCAAACTAAGGTGTATGAATCAAAAGATTTGCCCATGGGGACCAGACAGCTCAAAAGCACACTGTGTAGGATCTAGTGATATCTAGTGGTGAAGATGCATGTTGTGACTGAATACTTCTCAAAACAGTCTTCTCTTTCAAGATAAAATCGATGGTAGCTTCCAGTTAATGTAAATGTAATGTGTTTAGTTGAGCAACGTGGCCACTCGCGTAGAAATAGACATGGTGCATTTTAAGAACTGCATGTGTGTAATGAGCTTTAAACCAAAAAGACACAGCGAAAAGGCAGTACTTTACCTTTTGTATTGCCACAACCTTTAAATACTTCTCTTCATATGCTAGAATTGATAAAGAGAGGTCTGCAAATGTGCAGATACACGTCACGTTTGAGATCTTCAGCGATGTGGTATGATAACATACATGTGCCTCATTAGGGGCATTGTGTATTTTCTGTTTGTATTTCAAGCATCATAGCTGCAGGGCTAAAGGAAGGTGCGAGTGCATCTATTCTATGGGCCACACTACATGAAAGTACAAAGTCTGAAATATTACTCTTTCTGTTTCATGCGCCAGTGAGCAGCTTTCATACGGTTATGAAAAGTGGAATCGGGCCCTGCCTCTGTCACAGTATCCAGTTCTTATAATACATGCATGGAGAGGATCAGCAGCCAATTTAAATGCTGTTTATTCATTTCAGGGCAATGCAAATAATAATAGAATAATAATAAAAGATCATTTGTATTCAGATTATTTTTGTAGTGAATAATTGTGATTATTCAAGTATAAATATCCTATTTTTTCCCTTAATTTTCATCCCAACTGTGGTAGACATGTGTGTAACAATGGTCGTCTACTCCACAGAGAGACTTCATTATACAGACAGGTGATCCCACTGGAACTGGCCGTGGTGGAGAATCTGTTTATAGGTCAGTCATCAGCATCCCCCTTTGTTTATGTGTTCATTTTTGACACTCCACGGGGCAACGATTGTTCTTCTCTTTGTGGTTAGCAAGCTGTATGGGGACCAGGCCCGTTTTTTTGATTTGGAGAAAGTACCACGGATCAAACACAAAAAGAGGGGCACTGTATCCATGGTGAACAATGGAACTGATCAACATGGTTCTCAGGTAACTAGCGTGTTGTTTTCCCCACAGTTGTCAAAAGACTCTAGATAAGACTCAACGGGGAACAAGAAACATAGTTAGAAACAAATGTGTATTTTATATGATCATCTGAAGCCCTGGTTATGTCCATGATTGAAATGTTACAGATAATCTTGTACTGTCTCATTCAGTTATATGAAAACATTGGCCTTTTATGTTGGCCTTGTTACAATAGAAGTGTTACATGTCCTTAAGATGTACATCTCTTTGTCCTTAGTTTCTCATTACGACTGGTGAGAACCTGGACTACCTGGATGGAGTCCACACTGTGTTTGGGGAAGTTACAGAAGGTGTGGATGTCTTGAAACAAATCAATGAGACCTTTGTTGACAAGGACTTTGTCCCATTCCAGGATATCAGGTTAGATGGATCTATTGTGTATGTAGTGTATGACACTGTCAAGGTCACAAGGTTTGTTTCCACAGCAATTAGCAATTTCAACAGAATTACATTGTGTATCTCCTATAAAACATTGTTGCATTTATTGCAGTGTGATGAGAAACGACAGCCTCTTTTGCACAGGGTAAACCACACTGTGATCCTGGAAGACCCATTCGATGATCCTCCTGGCTTACCAGTCCCTGATCGCTCACCGGAGCCCACCAAGGAACAGCTGGATGTGAGTACACTGTCGCCCTCAGTCATAGTCACAGCAGCTGTTGTCGCCCTCCATTGTCGGTATTCCTTGACACATGATATGCTGCGTCTCTGGCCTAAAGCCTTGTACCGTTTTTTTAGCTATCCAGCTTGCGTGGGACTTTATTGTCTCAACCGTAAACTATTTTTTATATTTTTTTCCTGGATGTGATTGCTGCTGTAAAAAAGGATAGTCATGTTTTGAGTTTGTTCCTTGTAATAGAGCCGATTCCTTTAGCTCCTTTTCTTGTTTAGTTCCATCCGAGTCCTTCTGTTCTGAGTCTGTTCTCTCTCATGTTTGTCTCCTTCACGCACATCTCCTGCAACTGTGTCGTGAAAAACTAGAAGCAGGATCCAAATCAGGAAGATGTAATGGAACGGGCGATTTTTGACAGAAAATATTTACTTTGTTAGATGACAAGTTCTTATTCTGGTGTTAAGAAATACTGATCTATATTGAATTGGTTTTGGATAAAAACTACAACAGTGAAAGTAAACATGAATTGATTGTTATATTGGCTGCTAATTGCGTCAAAAACTCCACTCTCCAGCCTTGTAGTCAGTATTTTAATCTACATGACTTTTGTTATTTCCTGCATGTCAAAATAAAACTAAATAGATGGCTAATTGTAGATATGAAGCCCCAACCAAAATAATACAACAAAAAACAAATAGTAGGGGTCAATGTATTTGATGGATTTGATAAATGCTAATATTCTGCACAGAGCGGCAGGATCGGAGCTGATGAAGTGATCGATGATACAGAGGGGAAGGGGGCTGAAGAGCTAGATGAGAGGTTGAAGGAGAAAGAGGCCAACACTCAGGCCATCCTGCTGGAAATGGTAAGAAAAAGAACTCTGCCCACACATGTCTGGAGAAGATTCCACAGTGTTTTTCTTGACCATTCTGTCTTATGTTTCCTGCAGGTGGGCGACCTCCCTGACGCTGACGTGAAACCCCCAGAGGACGTGCTGTTTGTGTGCAAACTGAACCCAGTGACTACAGATGAGGACCTGGAAATCATCTTCTCGCGCTTTGGCGTCATAAAAAGGTGACGCTGACCTCTTGCATGTCATTCATTTATCTCATGCGTGTGACACTTCACTTTCATTATGTGCTAAATAAAAAAGATTTTTGTCTGTGCGTAGCTGTGAGATCATCAGAGATCAGAAAACTGGAGAATCCCTCTGTTACGCTTTTATTGAGTTTGAAAAGGTGAGTACACCAGGCAGTTTTCCAACCTCTTCACTCTGAGATAAATGTCCACACTTTGACTTTGACTGACTTTGACAGTAGACACTTTACCTGGCAGTTCAAATTCTTCAGCACTCCTGGTTCTGAAAACAAACACTCTGAGTATCTGTTCACCTTTCTTAGAGACAGTAGGATGATTACATTATGGGCAGCCCATCCTTACACAACGTCGTACACTTGAGTCCGGCTGTGTTCAAGCCATGCAGGAGACGTGGGTTAAAGTGGATCCATGAATTGAAAGCCCCCCGACAAACCAAACACACAGCAGGGTTTTACAGCTCTCGAGAGAAATGCCATTCATGTGAGAGTATAAAGTAATCCATTAGCAGTGTGTGCTTACTACAAATGTGTCACTGCATTTTCACTTCAACCAATTATCAAATACTATTATGTCTTGTTTAGCTGCGCTGAGTATTTCTATAGTGCCATTTCAAATCAGAAGTTGCTTAAACATCTTATGTAGATTTAAACTCAGAGTTTTTACCATAGACATTGCACTTATTGACATTAAGTAGCTCTGTGACTGTAGTTACAGTAAATAGAATCCACTGTCAGTCAGACAAGGGCGGTGTATTTAGATGCTCTGATTGCAATGTAAAATTGTTATGTATTTATACAGCATTTTGCTCATCGTGATCTCGAGGAGGGATTCCTCGAGAAGTGGTGGTCACCAGCTATGAAGCTCAACGTATAAGAGATGGGAGCAGAGAGGGTGAAGTAGATAGGTTTCTCAGTTGGGTGTTAGGTGTTTCTTAAGGGTTCCTCCGTGAGAGTGAGAATTCCTGCAGAACACTGATTATCTGTAGTTATTGTTAACCTTAACTTCTACGCCTTTGGTCCAAGGGGCAGAGGGGCCGTGATCTTGTTAAGGTTTGTCGCCTATGATGAGTTGCCTATGGTGAGCTCTGAGGCGCCGTGTGGACTTTCGTACATTGATGTTCAATGAATGCACTTATCTTGGAGTAACCATGTCAATATTTTGCCGGAGCCTTCTTACAAAATAAATGACTTTTGTAGGCAGGTGTCTATATAGTCAATACGTTCATGGTTGAAAATTAAAACATAGAGCTTTTACACTGAGAATGATACGGTGCCTTAGCACCCTGTCAGTATCAGCCGTCAGTAAAGGAAAGTTGGCACAGATCATCTATGGAACCTGCTCACTGTCGTATCGCGAGCTGAACAGGAAGAACTCTTTAACTCAGTAACCATTGTTCCAGTAATTTTTTGATACTATATTGGCGTAGCAATACTACTACCCTAAGGCAATTAACACAATTTGGTGTAATTTGGCATGTGGGTGTGCTGTTAGAAGTAAGTTTTTATATTTGGTGAACTATAAGTCGGGAGAGTTATTCATCATGTGGCTCTGTGGTGTCAGTCAAATGGCGCAACCAGATGGCCACTAGGTGACGTCTTTTATTTTCTGGTTCATAAAACGAATGCTGCAGCCTACATCTTAAGAAATACGCATATAAGCAATATTTGGCGGATGATTACAGATCCCTGCCTCAACCTTTCCCAGCAAAGATTCACTACATGGTGGTGCCATCACAGAAAAGGTGTGTTTTGTTTTGTAACATGCGTATTAAACATATACAAATCCACAAATCCACACGTTCACTGACTCTTGCTGAATCAGTTGATGAAGGCCACACCCCTTTTTGCCACATTCATATTTTTTCTTCAAAATCCCAACATATGCAAAACCAACATTTTTGAACTCCCCCTGGCTTTTTTTTTTGTCGAATTACAATTTATTTTGGTAACTATTATTATTAATGTCTCCTCCAGTCGGTGCGTTGTAAGAAATCGCTGCAAGGAGGCCTCGTTCATTTAGTTGATCAATTCTGAGTTAAAAGTACACATTTTTTGGAGAAGCGATTAAAGTTATCTTGTAAAGTGATAGGTTGTCTTAGTGAGTTTTCTTTTCATGTCTGTCGGTGTTGAGGGTGTTTAGGATTATTGACTGCAGGGTGATGTTATAATAATTTAGGATTGTATCTAGGATCAAATTTTTAATGATCCCTCTCAATCACCTGTCAAATAATGTATTTCCATTTCTATTGGCAAATTTGAAAGTACAATAATTGCACTAGTATAATCAGCTGAATGTGATTTTTTTGTCAGTACGCTGGAATGAACACTTTATACTGATGATTGTGTCCATCAGCACCTGTGTCCGACTGCGTGATGCAGTTTGCATCACTTACCCTCTCGCTCCTGTCCAGATCTTTGCTTGTGTTGTACGTCGCTTTGGATAAAAGCTTGAATTGTAGAATTGTAGAATCATTGATCATGTTTTGTACAGTGGCCAAAATCATTTTTTGAGTTTGATGATATTTGAAGGCAAGTTTTTCTATATTGTTGGAAAGGAAAGTTAAGGAGAGTATTCAGCTGCAACATACGTTTCCACTTGATGGCACTAAATTCTATACACACTCTTCCTTCATGGCCCACTGGAAGAGTGGGGTATTCATTATATTCACATTCAGGCAGGTAATTACAAATAGCCTATATAGATCACTAACAAAGTTGTCACCGGTAAGACATTTTGCCCATTGCCCAATAATAGCAGCTCTTGTGAAAACAACAAACTGTTTTTCCAGCCTGACATTTTTATGCTTTACTTTCTGTCTCTACAGCAGGAGGATTGTGAAAAGGCCTATTTCAAAATGGACAATGTGCTTATTGATGATCGACGCATTCACGTGGACTTCAGCCAATCAGTCGCAAAGATTAAATGGAAAGGGAAAGGTAATTGTACTGAACTGTGGTATCACTGTTGACTCCCTGAATTTCCAGTTTACAACGTCCCATTTGAGTTCTATATAGATCACTTTAAGGTCAAGGTTCTCCTTTGAAGAGGTAGGACACTTTCATTCATGTAGCTTTTGTTTAAATGACCAACACCTGCCTCATGCCTCTTGGAGGAGAGGTGAAGTGTCTTCACCCAACTCCATCAAGTCCAGTTGCCTTTGTGCACTTTGTACTTTGTTTGATACCGTGACCTGGATGACTGAGGACTTCAACCTTCCTGTGGTGAATTTGCCTCTTGTATCCATCACCTCAACCTCACTCGTTTGAGGCTGCAGGAGAACTTTTGGTCGACTTCAGTTGTCATTCAAACTCAAAAACTGTTGAGTACATCCACTTTTACTACTGTAAAAACATGGCGGCCTCCATAGAGAGGACCCCCCTCATATAAATATACATCAATGGGCTCATTGTAGGGTAATGGGAAGACAAATTAAACATCTATGGGATTATATTTTTGTTTTGTACATTTTTAGAAGTGAGAAAACTGAAATATTACAGACTGCACCCCTAATGATACCTGTTGAATTATTAAGCAGCAAAAACATGAGTTGCAAGTGCGGCAAATAGATTCTGCACAATATGAATGTTTGCGCTTCAAGACTTGTTGAAGTACAGACCGTTTACCGTTCTTGCCAACAACATGTTAATCAATGAAAATTGCGTGACCTTTTGGGCTGCCTGAAAATGTGAAGGTAATGTCAACACAAATGTCTATTGTGATGTACTGGCAGATCATGTGTCTTTAAGATTTGTTGCTGTCAACTTACAGGTTGCATGTCTTCCATATGACTTTTGGTTTAAAATCCAACCATCTCCTGTCTCTAGAAAATGGTCTGTATAAATAAATAAAAAACCCTTAGTTGTGTTTCCACCAAATTACCTGGAATATAAACTTTGGCTCAAACCCAAACTTTCCCTGGAAAAAGTATGTCTGTGTTTAGGCAAATCTACTTTTGCTGTCATTGTCCTCCTGATCATTAGCTGTTTAATAAAAAGAGTTCTGTCTGTTTTTCAGGTGGAAAGTACACCAAAGATGACTTCAAAGCCTTCGAGAAGGAGCATGAGAACAAATCCAAACTGGCGCTTAAGGATCAAGTTAAGCCTAAACAAGAGTATCCTTGTTGGTTCCAGGCTGTGATTTGGTTTTCCACTTGTTCCATCCCATATTATCTCACTATGGCCAAACGCCTTTTTCCACCAATTAATTTGTGCAAAGGTCATCAAACTTCTCCCCCTCTGAATCTGTTGCAAACAATCTGCAGAATTTCTGAACTCAGCATTTGCCCGTTCCGATGCTCGTGAGAATATTCAGGGTTGAACTTATTTGGTTCACTCTCTAAAAGACATGTTTTTTTCTGTCTCAACTGCTCAGCTTTGATTAGCATCACATCCCCAGATTGAGACAATGTACCTGCCTCAGTGGCCTCTCTCCGTCCAGCTGCTTTGTTGTGTCAGCCATATTGTATCTTGTGGGGCCTCTGAAATACAGATGAGTTGGTTTGCACTGACCTGAATGAAACACCTTTGTGTTTAGTTATTTGCCAGCTCACATTTGATCATTTTTCCAAAAACATGTCTGATTTGACAATGAATGCACTGGGTATAAGACTTGGTCCATACAAGTGATTGAGTTTGAACTGAGAGGACATTTCACTCTCTGGGATTTGCTTGATGAATAAGTCTTTACAGATGAATATCTGAACAAATCTGTCAAATCTACAGACTTCCAGATCCATTTATTGATTAATTACCTGTTCATCGTGTTTGTGTATTTGGAATTCGTGCCAAAAAAACTCAAGAGGCGCCATGCTGTGACATTGTATGTGATGCACGTTTGAGACAACAAGGTGTCGTCATCAAGAGGCTGACAACAGTAGAAACAAAATGTCCCAAAAAACAAATGAATGTTTACAACGTACGAAGCTACTTAAAATGAGTGACACCTTGCACCTTCAGACTTCTCCCAGAATTTTCTTTTAATTTTTCCCACCAGTTCAAAATATGATGTGCTCATAGAGGAGGATGAAGCCGCAACGAGCGACTGGCACTCGGAGAAAAAGCACAAGGAAAAGAAGCACCATCATTCTGGTGATGAGGGAAGCAAGAAGATGAAAAAGATCAAGGTACGTTCTCTGTCCATCTCTTTCACCCTGGAGTTTTGGATTCAGCCCAAAAACCTGAGTTGAATCAGAGCACATGATTGTGTTCAGCCCCCTCCTGATATATTTGTTTTGGATTCGTGACGGGGCTCATGTTTTGTTTTATTCAAGTTCCTGTCATGCATGTGTTTATCTGGTGTGGTAGTCACAGTTTGTGTCGCTGGCTCCTCAGCATCATGTCAGTCTCTGCGCTCGCTTGGATGAGTTGTTCTGTGGGTCCCTCTGTTTGACTTCCTTTGGTGCAGGCACACATGCCACACTGAACCTCCACCGCCCTGACCTCACAGGTTCCCTGTCTTCAGAGCAGCAGAGTTTGCTGCTCCTGCTGAAGCTGCCAGCCTCTTTGTTAAATTACTCAAACATGCGTTCAGGTCATTTCATGAGGGTTCGACCAGTTTATTAGTGACACTCCTACACTACAACAGTGTGTTTGACTCTAAAAGTGAGGAAAACCATAGCGGGTCCCCTTTTAAACAAAAACGTTTGACTGGAAACTGGGAGAAGAAGTGAATAGAGCAGAAATTGGGGTCGAAGTGATGTAGTGTTTTGATTGCAGAGCGATGCACACGCACCAATGCAGAACCATGAATGTTGGCAGTTGGGTGGAGGATACACACACATGCACCTTTGGCGTAGTTTTGACCCAAGCGGAAACTTTCCTTAAACTTTGTCCTTCCTGCCCCTGTCTCGGCAGTTCTGGGCGATTAAAGGGTCAAGTCTCCAGTGCATCCATCCATACTGTTTATCTTCCTCCCATCAGGAGCGTGGAGTGTGGAGAGTAAGGACCAGACTTTCTCCAGAGTTTCCTCACACACCATCAATAAGCAGCAGGAAACTAGCACATATTCAGAATAGCAACAAATCCTTTTCATGTGAACAGTAGAGACGCAGGCAAAGGCTGAATGTAACATATGGATCTATCACTCCAGGGGAGCTCGTTTCAAAGCAACAGCACATTCAGGTCCCCTGAAAAAAAAGCTCTTTTGAAGTCTTTGCTGGTATCTTCTACATGTATGGCTCCACTTTTTCATTCAGATAAATAGTTTGTCTTATGTCAGTCCCACGTCAGAGGATACAAGTCACTAAAGCACCCAATCAGTTGCCGTTGAAATCAGAGCAGCATCTCCTGCCGCTCACACTGGTTCCTCCTGCCTGTCCATGTACTGTGAACAGGGGAATTGGCAGGAAAATGTATTGAACTAACTTAAAGGTACATAAGGGAACTTTCCCAAAATAGTTTGCTGTGCCCATGAAGTGAAGCTGTTAGCATCATGTCACTTGCTTGCGAGTTATTTGGGTATTTGTAAAAAGCCAGCCTGTAGCTGGCTCGGCTGCCTTGGCTGTGATCTTTTGCTATGATACACTCTCCACTCAAGAAGTCAACATGCCTCTGTCCAGCTCTCTCTACTGGCTCTGTGCTCACTCTCTGTTACAGTGGCCACGCCTGCTTTGATTATGCCTGGTAAAGAGCTGGCAAGCACATGACGTACTCCTCACCCCATTGTTGCCGTGGAAAGTGAAAGTTGTCCACAGGTTAATAGGCAACTGAGCAAGTTGGGGAAAGTGATTTTTTTAGCATTTGCTACAGCACATTCCCTGATTGGTATGAAATAATGAAAATTGCTTTATCTTTTCTTGAATGTCCAGGACCATGAGGAGAGCCGACGAGACCGAAAAAGCGGACGCCAGCGCTCTCGATCACGCTCGCGCTCCAGAGACAGGAGCCACAAACATGGCAAGTACCGGGTCAAACATGGGAAGGAAGAACGCAGCAGAGGCCACAGGGACAGGAGCCGCAGCCAATCGCCGAAGAAATCGAAGGATAAAGAGAGGAGTCGATACCGATGATGGAGGGTGGAGAATTACAGGATCACCATCGTCACGTGAAACATCTTTGTGGCAGAGGACGGTGAAACATAATTCAGCGTCTAAGATCAGAGTCACCCACTTTCTTTAAAGGCAGTGTGGGAAGATTGAGTGAAATCGTTTCAATGTTTTATTAGTAATCACCAGAAGGTATGAATCCTTTGAATCCACTAGAGGGCGAGATCTCTGTCGCCCACTGAACAAACTACAAAATCTAATTTGAATTGGTTGTCCTCGTAGTAAAGTTAAGTGAAGCAAACCACCATATCCCCATTTCAGTGTATAAGAAAATCAGAATGATGAGTTTCATGTTCCATCTGTGATAACAGCTTCTTCTTGACTTAATGATCAAAAGCAGGGGATTCTCATTTTCACATAGTGTTGGGAGAAAACATTTTTGAGTAACTTTTCTATGTGTATAATAAACATTTTCCATATACTGTGACAGTTGGCTGGTTGTTGGTTTTTTGTCTTTGTTTTATTTGAATACTGCAACAAACTTCTCCTTTTGAATGGTTCTCATTTCCTCCTCTGACGTGCTGCTCAGTTCAGAACAGACGACATGGTTTATGACTCATTAAGATAAGTTTCTATCAGGTAAGTTGTTTTTAGCGGGTATGGAAAATGATACGATGGACCACATACAAGTCATAGTGCAGAGGGAATCACCGGTGTCTCCCTCCACCCACCAGGTCAGAGCTGATGAGGCAAACACGTGACATGAGAGACGAGTTACAAAACAGGAACTTCAATCGGTGCTGAGCAGAATATTTGCCAAACGCAGAAAGTTTGAACCGTTTGTAATTCCATGTGAGCGACACCAAGAAGAAGTGATTGATGTGAGGCACAACACACACTTTGTGGTATTTACTTATTAGAAGAACATATGTTGTTAATGTGAACAGAAGAAAAGTAAATGGTCTGTCTTTCTATAACATGTTGTAATTTGACCAGTCACACAGGTTTATACTGCCCCTCTGTCTGCAGGACGCTAAATGAAAACATGGAACATTCTATGGTCCAGTATCTAGCCTGATGGCACCTCATGGCCCCGCCCAGAAGGAGAAACATCTGCTGTGATTTTAAATGGTTATGGAGCACTTTATCATCCCTCTTTATGTTGTTAAACCTTTTTATTGGC